>CBVK0101888902.1:0-16477 GCA_900067695.1 Picea abies
CTCTTCCTTGGTTGGTTGAATGGCTTGGCTTTCCTCCTTGGCTAAATGCAAAAATAAAAGCAAAAAAACCCCTCACGGAGTCTTAAACCCGCGGATTTTTTGCGCAGGCGAGTTTTTCCCATTGACTCACGATTTTTCCGATTTTTTCTGCGATTTTTTAAGAAAAAATCATTTTGAAGTTGAAATCGTGATTTATCACGATTTTGGCGATTGTTTCATGATTTTTGTAACAGAGGTTTGGATCACAATCCCAACCTCCATTCCAACAAGCATAACCTCAATTATAACCACCATCATATCAATAACCTCAGATGCCAATGTAGATTCTTTCTCAGCCCGTTCCTAACCCCAATAATAAAGTGACTCAACATGCTTACAATGTTGAGTTTCCCAACTATATGACTTACCTTATCTCCCATGTAGATCTACAAGACATTCACCTTCGATCGGGGAAGATAGTAAATCTTGCTTCAACCATCATTGAGGAACAAGATGATGGGAATAAGACCATAGATTCAGATCATCCAACTTCTCCTGTCATTTTGGAACAAGATAACGAGGAGAAAGTTGTTGAATTGAATAAAACAATAGATAAAACTTATTTTGAAAATCAACCTAATTCTCTAGAAAAATCAAAACAAATTCAAGATCCCCCATATCCTAAGAGATTAACCATTGAGAAAACTATCAAACAATATGAATTTGATTTCCTTGGGGAATTGAAAAATATATGTGTCAGAATTCCTTTATTTGAATCCATACAAGATGTTCCTATCTATGCTAAAGTTGTTAGAGAATTGTGTTTGAGGTAACCAAGATGAAAAATAAAAGACCCTCCAACAGTTTAGGTACTTGGTCAATTAGCCAATTTAATGCTTGGAAACATATTAACTACTAATTAAGAAGATCCAAGAATTCCTATTATAGATGTTTGTATCAACAATATCTGCATATCAAATACTTTGATAGACTTAGGAGATACTATAAACGTCATGAATACATAAATAATGGAAAAATTGTAGTTAATTCATCTTCGTCAAACCCTAGTGTCCTTCAGTTACAAATCGATCCACCATACAACTTGAAATTATTCTAGAAGATGTGGTTATCTATGTAGACTCTTGGGAGTATCCTGCTGATTTTATGGTTCTACAACCAAAATCAAATTAGGGGGTTACCCTTTAATCTTGGGAAGGCCTTGGTTGGCTACCGTTGATTCCTTCATAGGGTGTGTATCTGGAGATATGACCATCTCTTGGGGTTCCTACACAAAGAAATTAACATTGTATCCACCAAAAAAATTGATCTCTACTCATGAAACACCTATATGAATAGGAGATGAAGATAGTAATGATGATAAAATCCAACATTTTTTTATGATTGAATCAACCCTTTCTTTCAAGGAAAAGATTGAGGATGATCTCATCTTTGATCTCATTACTTATCTTGATTCACCTGCCAACCATATCATGCACATGATAGAAGAAACCCAACCTTTTTATACGATTCAGAAAGAATTTCAATCAATTCCAACCTATCTGTATACTACATGATAAATATGAAGCATGGCAGTAGAAATCCTTCCAAGAAAGACACTTAATATAAACCCTCAGTTGGAAGAACCTCAAAATAAAAAGATGATTGAATTGTTGCATGAGCATGCTAAAGAATTTTCCTGGGACTGCACAAATATGAAGGGTATTAATATCAGTTTTTGCACCCATCTATCTATGTACAAGACAACTTCTGACCGATAAGACAACTGCAACAAAGAATCAACCTTTCACTTCAAGAAATAGTCAAGGATGATTTGCAAAAATTATTGGATGTTGATTTCATTTATCCTATCTCTGATAGTAAGTGAGTATCACGACTTCTTATTGTTCCAAAAAAGAATTGGAAATGGAGAGCTTGTGTGGATTATACGGAATTTAACAAAGCTCTCGCTAAAGACTATTTCCCTTTACCTTTTATTGATCAAGTCCTATATACCCTGTTCGGAAAGAGATATTTTTCCTTCCTTGATGGTTTCAGTGGGTATAGCCAAATTCAGTTAGCCCCTGAAGATCAAGACAAGACTACTTCTACTTGTCCATGGGGTACTTTTGCATATCGATTCCTTCCACTTGGGTTATGTAATGCTCCAGCTACATTCCAAATGGTTGTACATGGAATATTCTCTTATTTGATCCATGATTGTGTGGAAGTCTATATGGATGATTTTACAGTCTATGGAAACATTTTTGATGAAGAAATGAACAATCTAAGAAAATTTCTAGAAAGATATCAAGAAACAAATTTGTCTCTTAGTCATGAGAAATGTCATATATTGCTCACAGAAGGGATAATTTTAGGTCATCATATTTCTCCTAAAGATATCTAGGTTGACCCAACAAAATTTGAAGTAATCACTAAACTCCTAACTCCAATGAATAAAAAATATGTAAGAATTTTCTTAGGTCACACAGGGTATTATAGTAGATTTGTAGAAAATTTTACCAAAATAGCATCACCTCTATTCATGTTACTCTCAAAAGATGTTGATTTTCTTTGGACTGATTCCTGCCAAGCAACCTTTGAAACATTAAAAGAGAATTTGTTTGTAGCACCTATGTTAAGAGGACCTAATTGATCTTTACCATTCCATATTTCAACATATGCTTCAGATACAACCATTATAGCTATACTTGGAAAATAAGAAAAACAAAAACCATATGCAATTTACTACACTAGTAAAAACCTTGCTCCTGCGGAGTTGAATTACACTGTAACGAAAATGAATTCCTTGTTGTTGTCCACGCAATTAACAAGTTTGGACATTACATCATCGGTTACCCAGTCTTTGTACACATTGATCATACCTCCATTAGACACCTCATGAATAAACCAGTCACAAATGGGAGGGTAACCCGCTAGTTACTTCTACTACAATAATATGATATCACCATTTGTGATAGGCCTGAAAGAGAAAATGGTGTATCATACTTTTTATCCCTACTAAATGTTGAAGGGAGTAATGATCATGTAATATATGTTTTTCCTAACGAACGTTTGTTTGCATTGTTTTTTCACTCACCTTGGTTTGCAAATATTGACAACTACTTAGCTATAGGGAAGCTTCTGCAACATTTCTCCCTAAGAGAGAAACAAAAAGTTATCTGACAAAGTTCTATGTACTCTTGGATTCAAGGACAACTCTTTCGAACTAGACTTGATTACATCATCCGATGTTGTATTCGAGAGGATGAGATCTTTGATATTCTAAAAGCTTGTCATGATGATTTGTGCAGAGGAAATTTTGCAGATAAAAGGACTACTTACAAAGTCCTAAGGCTAGGGTACTATTGGCCAACTATTTTCAGAAACGCCATAAAATATGTTCGAAATTGCGACATCTGTCAAAGGATAGGAAAACATGTACAAACAGATGAAATGTGATTGCAAACTCAAGTGTTAATTGAACCTTTTGAGAAATGGGCCCTTGACTTTGTCGTACCCATCAACCCACCATCGAAACAAAAGACATATGTACTTGTTTGCACAGATTATGTAACAAAGTGGGTTGAAGCAAAGGCTCTTTCCAGAGCTACTGAGTAAACAGTGGCAAACTTTCTGTATGAAGACATATTTGTTTGATTTGGGGTACCGGGAGAAATCGTCACCAATCAAGGGACTATGTTCACTTCTAAATTCATACATTCCATTACTAAGAAATATCAAATTCAGCATAGAACTTCAATGCCATATCATCTGCAGACCAATGTTTAGGTTGAAGTAAACAACAAAGCCCTGGAGACTATTTTGACGAAGACAACACAACTTCACTAGATATATTGGGCCGATAGACTACCTGAAGCATTATGAACTTACCGAACAACTTGGTGCAACCCAACTGGATTTACTCCTTATGAACTAGTTTATGGTAAGCAAGTTGTCTTTCCAATTGAATTTAAGGTCAAAACTTTACACATAACATTACAGACTAACATGGATCTTACATAGAACCAAAAACATTGTCTGAATCAAATTAACAAGCTTGATGAATTGCGTCAAGTTTCCATTTAACAAACATATATTATTCAATGTCAAATAGCTAAATGGCATGATCAATTCATTAAGAAAAAGAAACTTTGTGAAGGGGATTGGGTACTCTTGTTCGACTCTCGATACAAAGATTTCAATGGAAAATTTTGCATACGATGGATGGGATCTTACTAAACATATATTGTCTATCCTAATGGTTTAGTTAAGATTCATACAATTGATGAGAATAAAACTCCAATTTTGGTGAATGGTCATTGGTTACGCCTGTATCGTAAGCCATTATCGAAAGAATATTAGTGAAGGATTTGCTCAAAGAAGTAGAAGTTGAAGTTATATAGTAAGTGGCCTCTCCACTTTCAGCCACTACTCCCTAACATTTCTATCAAAAATAATTTGTATATATAAATTTTATATAATATAAAAAGTAAGTATAAAAAAAATCCAATAATGAAAACCTGGAAACAGACGTTATCAGACTTGGGAATGTTAGAAAACCATAACCATGACTGACATTGTGAAGAGAAAAAGAAAAAAAGAAAAAAAAAAAAAAAATATATATATATATATATATATATATATATATATATATATATATATATATATATATTAACTGTGAAAACCTTTTTTGAGGCTCAGTTAAAATGAGTTGTGTCTGAAAAACAGTTTACCTGGTGAACAAAACTTGAGAAAAAAATTATTAAAAAAATGAAAATGAAAAAAAAAAAAAGAGATAGCAAGAAATACAACCCATCTTCTATCTAAATTGCAGGTCATCAGTAAGAAAATCTATTTTACAGGCTTTGAATGATCATTGTACTCAGTTTTTGAAGTTGTCAAGAAGATTAGAGAAACTCTAGTTGCTCTTTCGTTTTTATTTTAAATAGATTTGAAAATTCTATAAAATGGATCTTTCTCCATTTTCTACAAAAGATCAAGGACTCTAGAGTTATATACAAAACAATTTCCATTCACTTGGCTACTTAGGAAATTGTCAGACCGGAATAGGTTACTGTCAACAATAATATTTTCAGGAAAAAGAACTAATAGTCATTGATGCTTACAGGATTTGGTGAAGACACAATTCAAAAGTGATCAAAGATTTGGGATTTGGGTTTTGTTTAAGGACAAAAAGGCAACTCTTATTTATATTCTTTATTTTGTTTATAAACTTAAAGAAATAGGAAATAATCCATATATCTAACTTACCTTTACTCTTCCACCATCCATTCTATTGGACTTGATCAACCTACTTTTATCCATAAACAACTTCAACCAGCTTGTTGTTATCATTCCTTCACTTAGTTTCATTTCACCATGTTATAAAACATTACCTTACCATATTCATAAAATCCATACCCAAACTCTGTTTATAGACCTTATTTCTACTCTGCCCCTATTTTTCCTCTATCTATATTAGCATTTTGTTCATAACGCCTATTTTTTCCATAACCCTACTTCACTTTGTTAATTGTATTAATCTTCTTCATCCTTGGATTTTGTATATAAAAATTTATCACTCTGTTTTTACTCACCTGAAAACTCTGTTCATATAAAAAAAAAACATCCTTATTTAATTTAGCCTCAGTGCAAAAAGTGATAAGGCTCCTTTACATTACTCCATAAGCAAGAACATAAATTTTGAGCTACATAAACCAACCCTTGATCAAAAAGTTTGCAAAATTTGATAGAATCCCTATCCAAATCCTAACCTGGGTGATAATTTTTAAACTTCTATCCATTTTGAAAAATATGATACATATTATATTGACTCAAAACTAGTTCAAACTATGCCTCCAAATGTCATATAGCAATCTGCACTACAAAATATAATTTCTACGAAGTGATGTTTGGTAGCATGTACAAAAGCAATCATTCATGAAATTGGGTATGTAAGTGAATAGTTATCGGGCTATGGTTGTAATTATCAAACCAATAATCCGATTTACTGTGTATTACCGTGTAAACATGAAAGGATTTTATAAATTACCATTGTTAATATTTTGAACACAAAAATGGCAAGAGCTCAGAATAGGTTGGAACCAGATAACATTGATATCATTCGACAAAGTCCCCAAGTGCTAGATATATTTGCCCGGATTGGATAGCTATCATTTCTAGAAAGTTTTCAAGGTTCCAATGTAGCTATTGCTACATAATTCATGTAGACATTTAATGTTGAAGTAGCTATGACTCGTGGTTATGTTCCAAGTGAATGAAGAGTCAATTAGTAGAGCTACATGATTGAAAATTCAAGGGGAGCTTTGGGAAGAGCATTGCAAGCTTCCAGAAGACAGATGGACGAATTTTGTAAGTATTCCCTTTCAAATTTCATAGGTTCAACGAAAAGGCATTTGTAGGGAATTATTAAACGACCCTTGGAGAAATACAACTCTCATTGTTCATAAGTTCATAATTTGTGAGGGTCATTTTAGTGTTATTCTGCACTATCATATATATGTATCTTGTTATATTTATATCAAGAGAAGCCTTTGAATCTCCCTTTATTCTTGTTAAAATATTTAAACAGGATAGCCAAGTCATACCAATGACAAGCACACATACCAATGACGATCACAAGTATCAGGGTTTTTTTCTTGTTGGGTTTATAACTATGTTGTTTAGAACTGAGAAATTGGAAAGGATTTCTTAGTGAGATCAGAAGAAAGCCACATGCTCTAATATTACCCTACTGGGAGAAATCCCCACAATCCATAAACAATATATTAAAAACTGAGCACAGGAACGATGCTACGAAATTGGAACCATCTTGTAGCAATGTCAAAACAAATGTAAGAGCACCCATGACTCAAAATCAAGCCCATAGAAGTCGTTTAGTTATTTACTTAACTGATTTCAAGGACGAAATTATCAATATTAATGAAAATAGTAAAGAATTAAATGACGAAGAAGTCACGAATAAAATCGAAGTTAAAAGTTCAACGGAATTAGAATGTGCAACAAACTCTGACGACGGTTATACACCTGGAATAAATTTCATGACAGAAGAAAATATACATTAGCACAGACAACAAAGGATAGTTTTGAAGCAACTAAAAACAAGGAACATCATATGGAAACAAAGGGTTGAACAACAAAGGAAACTTGTGACATTGAGGCCATGAAGGGGATGTTTTCAAACACAGTTACCCAGAATTCAAAAGGAAATATCGCTGGAGAAAGAATAGATATAGTTCATGAATCGAGAGTATCCAAAGCACAAAGGAATAAACGCAAAGGTAAGAATCCTATGTTTCATATTCTTAAAACATATAATAACGGGTATCTAAAGACATTAAGGAAAAACATGAAGTTAAAAATGGAAAATAGGAAATTGAAGAGGAAAGTAAAGAAGTTGAAACAAGAAAGAGATAATAGGATGGACACTTTATTACAAACAATTGAAACTGATGAAACCATTAAAAAAGGTTAACGAGGAGGACATGGAAAATGAGAAATTCACAAACAAGATATTAATAAACTCAAGCAAAAATGGTTTGCACTTTATCTCACCCAAGAGAATAAATGGAAGAGAGATTGGTATGTACAGGAATAGACTGCAAGAGCTAGAAGGTAAGCTTAAAGATGCTTGTTCTCTAGGATTAGAGGGACTGCTCTGTAGATATCCTTCTAGAATCCATCCCATCTACCCACATGATAGATGGTCAAAATTCAGGATTAAAAAGTTAGCAATTGGTAGAATTGATAATATATCACTCCCAAGGATGGTATAACAACCTTTCTTCAAGTGGAAGATCGTGACACGAACTTTCTTTGGAATCCCAACCCTTTTGTGGGGTATTTCAAACTTAGATCCTTTACTTCATTCATTTATGGTTTGGTACAGTGGAGGGATGCATATGACTCTTATAATCAGGAAAAATTCAATTCAAGTTTGATAGTAAGGGAAGAATACCCCATTCTTAGTGTAATCATTGAGAATTATAAGGAATTGCTACAAGATCCAAGAGACTCTCAAAGAGTCAGAGTACATAGACAATATGCAATTACCAATCACCAAGAAGTTGCACAAGCTCATTCATTGCAAGCTTTGTTGGCTTCTCATGAAATTTGGCAAATCTTCCAAATCCATTAAGGAATAGAATCCCTACTGGGTATCCACATTTTGAGCGTGCCTTGTCTAGAGTTGCTTTGTACATAAAATACATGAAAGGAATGGGAACCAATGGTTGGGACTCATGTTTAACTTCCCATTTATATGGTGTCCAACTCAACAATACAGGGCCAGATTTCAATGGAAGAATATGGAGGAGATAACTCTCTAGAAACAAGTTGACAGGAACTTGGGTTTTTATTTTAGTACGGTTTTTGGGCATACAACTTACAACTAGACAAGAATGCATATTGGGGTTCCTGAAGATGAACACGAGATTGCATGAGGACATGGAAATGACTTGGCAGGGGGAATGTCAGGACCATAAATTGACACCTTTTTTACTTCATTTTCAAATATTTTTAACATCTAAAAGTCTAATTAATCCTTATATATGACCATTTCTTTCCCACCCTAGCCATTTTTCATACAAAGGTAATATGGATTAAATTTGTTATATTATTCTTGTTTATACAATAAAATTAGAATAGATTTATGAGTGTTTTTGTCTTTATTTGAAGATGACGGTGCTAACCATGAACTTTCAAGAAATGATTCGTACATATTTCAAGTTGCTTACTCCAGAATAAGGAATGAAGGGTTTTTGAAGATAATGACAGTTTGTTTTGAGGAATCCAAGTCGACTTCAGCAGAGAACAGTTGGACAAGGATGCAAAAGGAATATAGAAGACAGTTTGAGCTTCCTTGTGGTTGCCCATGAATTTCTCTCTTGAAATTCGTGGGTTATTGGCATCTTTTACGTTTCAGATTATACATAAAATTTAAAAACAAATTTTAGTATTTATGGACAACAACTATGTGTCCCTAGTTTGTATATTTTTGTAAATGAAAACAATTGGATTTTGATTCTTATGTGTATCTATAAAAACTCAAATGCCTCAAATGCATTCAGATGTTATTTGCCAGAAGACAGAGTAAAAACTATATTTCGAATTATGAGTACTATTGTGAACATTTTGTGATCAGATTTAAGAGTACTACAATATATAAATACGTTTTTCTAGTGTCCATTCAGAATTGTGAATATAGTGTAGTGTTGTAGCAATTGCTTTTTGTTGTGCCTGGTTGAAGGAGGGCCCACTTCAAAGAGGTACTTTTCATTTTTTTTTGCTTAATTAGATTTCCAATTCAGTTGCTTAGTTAGATTTCCAATTCAGTTGCTTAGTTTTGCACTTTGGTTTTTAGTATATAAACCCTGCTTTATTTTTAAATGCAGATTTTATTTCTTGTACGTGTATAATTTAAATGGTAGCTACCATATTGTCTTTTATGCTTGGTTTTATATTCATTACTGAAATTTAGAATTGGAGGTTGAATGAAACGATTATACTTCCATGTCTCACTTCTAGAGCATTATTGGGAGCCATTAAAACCCATGAACAAGGAAGCCAATAGTCAGACTGAAATAATCAAAGTAATTCTTTTATTTCTTGTTTGGTTTTGATTTAAAAGCCTTTTTTTTAATAAGTACTCATCAATAAGTTGATCAATCTATAGGTTCTTAGTTTTATGCAAATAGCACCAATGTCTCATAAGTTTCAAAAAGAACTATGGTTTGATGTTTAAATGAAGCTTAAAATAATTGTATTTTGATCAACATATTTTAGTACTATCACGTCCTTTAGAATGAAATATGAGGTTGTAACCTTGATCACACATTTGATTGACACTCAGAAGATTGTGTTTTATCCCTTCAACATACAACACATTCTGTGTTTTAGTCTTTCCATTATCAAGACTAATGGGGCCTTTTCCAACTATCATTGCATAAGCATTATCCCCAAAGGTAATGTTGCCTCCTTTTTCTTCCTTTAGCTTGAGGAATTTGTTCTAATCCCCTGTCACATGTTTTGAACATCCACTATCAATGTACCATTGGATTCATTTTTCTTGAGCGTACATTGCAAGTCTACATTCTTCCTTATTTTGTTATTCTTGCTTCCTTTTCCACACCTTTGTGAATTCTTCTCTATGCTTGGTAAGAACATCTTCTTCCCTATTGTGTTTAGGATAATTTATTATGTTGCTTTAGTCACATTCTATGTGCCCATAGTTATTGCACTTATAACATTCAATAGTGTAATCAAGTAGGGGAGCAAATGAATTATAGTTTCTATCAACAAACCCATGAGAACTTCTGGTTGTGTTGCTCACATTATCATTCTTTGAGGTCTTATAAGAACCTCTATTTATATCTCTCACATGATCACTTCTTGCATAATATCTACAATCTAGTGCTTGCATAAGGTCTTATTGGTGGAATGACTCTTCTGAACTCATTCTTGTGAGAAGAATCAAATTTTTGTTGGTTATCATTTCCTTTCTTTTTGTTGCTTTAATTGTTGATGGATCCTTTGAGAATATTAGCATAGATTTTAGGCTTTTCTTCATTTTCCTTTTCTAACGACTTTGTGACCTTGGTGCTTGTATCTCCCTCAAGGATCTTTTGTTTTTCATCATAGCCAAGACCTGTCTTGATGAATGGTGATCATTGGAAACTTAGAATATTATCTAAGATTTCAATACTCTTTCCAAAATTCAATCTTCTATTCAATTGATCAGTTGTTTTCTCTAATTCCTTTCTTAAGGAAATTATTTCAACTTCTAGCTTGTCACAATTTTCTTCATTTTCTTTCAATTGGCTTCTCACCACTTCTTTTATCATTTTTTCCTTTTCTAGTTGAGTCTTCATGATGATAATTGTTTTTTCTGTTTCATCAAATCACGATCCTTCTTTTCATATTTTTGTAATTTCTCTTTTTTTTTTATTCTATCCCCTGAATCTATCTATTTCTTCTAAGGCATGAATGAGTTCTTCTTCAAGAGTCACTTCCCCATCAATGTCTTCTTCTTATGAATCTTATTTTTCTTTATGACTGTCTTCATTTTCTTCATTAGTAGACTTTGTATCCATGGATATGAAGAGGAATTCTTCATTGTCAATATAAAAAACATATCCATCGCCTTCTTCAAATGTGTTATTGTCCTCTCTAGAGTAAAAACTCTTCTTGTTAGTATATTTTCTTTTTTTGTGTCTATAAGGTTTGTTTTTATTGTTATGTTCTTCTTTATCATGATCGCCTTCATCATCATTGTATTCCCTTGTTACATATGGACATTTAGCAACAAAATATCTTACTCTACAACAATTAAAACATTTGAAGGGTAGCTTACCTTTGTATTTGCCAAATCATTTTTTTAGTTTTCTCACAAATTGTGCTTCTTCTATATCTAATTCATGTTGAGAACAATCACAAAATTTATGTCATTTTTGTTAAATTTTTATATGAGATGATATGATATAATATTGTATATGATATTTTGTGATTGGTTCATATAAGATTTTGTGATAGATTATATATGATGTATATGAGATGATGTGATTGATTCATTATTACAATGATGAATTTGCCAAATATATAGAGAACCTAAAGGCACATATGGTGACCATCCATGAAAGAATGCGTCTCTAATAATTATAATAACTAATTTTTATTATTATATATTATTAATAATTAATAATTATATTATTAATTATTAATCTGGGATAATGTCTTCACGATGTTGTCCAAACATAAACACTCCCTCTCAACGAGGGAGACATTCTACACCTCAAGCACCTCGAGTCCATAAGACTATGCCTAGGCCATTCTCCTCAATCAAATCAGCATGACCACTCTGGAGAATGTATGCCTAATGCTTCTAAATTCAACACTCCTTCTCATCTAAGGAGACATTCTGCATCATGCCAAGATTCTTGATTTCGAACTCTAAGGCCAAAGTCCTCTTACACTTGTCAATAAGTTGTTGATGTAATCATCTCCAGCATGCACCCAGTTGATGTATACTTCTCCCACATAACATCCAGTTGATGTATACTTCTCCCACATAGCACCTCAGGTCTCCAACGGTCCTTGTCAAGTCACACGATCAAGGATAGAGACCACACCTGGGTCATTCTTCTTAACCAAGTCAGCATGGCCATCAGAGAGGAATGTCTGATGCTAATACACAGAGAACATCAACACCCTGGGCCATTAACCACTAGCCAAATCAACATGGTTAATCATGTGAGTGAATATATCATCCTCCTCAGCCAATTCAGCATGGCCACTCTGGGAGGATGTCTGCCCATTGCTAATAGCTAGAGAACATCAATGCCCTGGGCCATTCACCACTAGCCAAATCAGCATGGCTAATCCTATGAGTGAATGTATCATTCTCCTCAATCAAATGAACATGACCACTATGGGAGAATGTCTTCCCGATGCAGCCACCTAGAGAAACATCAACACCTCGAGTCTTTTCCACTCCTTGTCAAATCAGCATGACTAAGGAGAAAGGCTACGCCTGGGCCAGTCACCACTAGCCAAATTAGTATGGCTAACCCTGTGAGTGAATGTATCACTCTCCATGCCCCTCAGTCAAATCAACATGACCACTCTAGGAGAATGTTTGCTCGATGCTACTCATCTATGGATGTGTACTAGAGCTTTACAACTTCTTTCTGCATCATGTCTCGGATGAAGTCCTGCAAGAAACTTCTAAAGCCACGCTGCTTCACGGCTTACAATATTGGTTGCTATATACTTTACCTTCGTTGTACTGAGTGTCATTGATGTCTGCTCCCTGCTCTACCATGAGATAACAGTGATCCCATACTGAAACATCATCTGGAAGTATTCTTCTGATCCACTGCACTCCCTTCCCAATCAGAGTATGTATAACTCTGCATCTTCACATCTCCATTTGAGGCATATCTCAATCCATATCCACTCATACCATGTAGGTATCTCAACAAATGTTTTTGTTGTCAACCAATGTACATGTCTCGGAATCAAGGTTAAAAGGTCCACATCCTAGTCCTTCTGACTGGCATCCTTCACTGAAACAAGGGAATCCTCTCCAGGAGGTCTCATATCTCCTCAAGGTCTAGCCTCCTGTCTGTCAGTCCTGGAGGACGTCTCTCCCATCCAAATCTGAATCTAAAGAAGAATCCTTTCTGAATAAAAGTCTCTAAGCAACTGACTCTTTCTTAGATCAGGCCCACTTTGAGTCTACATGCTCCCTCTGAAGCTTGACTCCCTCTGAGGCTATATAGTCTTCGGAGTCATCTGCTCCCTCTGCATGTGTTGACCTCCTCTTCTTCTTCATTACATGGATGTGCACAACTATATACAGTGACCCTTAAAATGATACGTCTTCTGCTATGACCAACACACATCCATCATATATTCGATGTCATACGGCTAACCATGTTGATTTTCTAGTGTTAAATTAGACAAGCACAATTTTCCGCAAGTAGTAATTACTTCCAATGATATACGATATTGCTTTAGTAAACTCTAGAACATCACTAAGTAATTACACTCGAAAAATTCAACTACTTAGAAATTTCAATCTCTTCCTTAGATCACTTCCCACGTGTGAGAGAGAAAAAATATGTGTGTCTATTGTTGTGTCTTTCAAGTGTCTTTGTTGAATTTACATGCAGCAATTTAGGTAGGAGTAAAAGGTAAATATGTTGTACATAGAGATTGTAACAATCCCATAAATTTAACACTCCCAACATTTTACTCTACTGTCATTTTTGTGGGCCCTCCCCTGAGGAAGTCAAGCCCAACCCCGCTTTGATACCATGATGAATTTTTATATGAGATGATATGATATAATATTGTATATGATATGTTGTGATCAGTTCATATAAGATTATGCGATAGATTCTATATGATATATATGAGATGATGTGATTGATGCATTATTACAATGATGAATGTGTCAAATATATAAAGAACCTAAAGGAACATATGGTGACCATACATGAAAGAATGCATCTCCTAATAAGTATAATAACTATTTATTATTATATTATTATATATATTAATAATATTATTAATAATTAATAATTATATTATTAATTATTAATCTGGGAGAATGTCTTCCCAATGTTGTCCAAACATCAACACTTTTGTCTTCTTTGATGCTTTGAAAGTTGCTTCCTTTTGTGTTGGATTTTCTTTTTCTTTCCTCATCTCATATGTAGTGAGAATCCCATGCAGCTCATCCATCGTCAGTTTCTCCAGATCCTTCATTTCTTTAATGACAGATACCTTGGCATCAAATATTAAAGGGAGAGACCTTAGCACCTTTTGAACAATCATTGGTTCTTCAACCTTCTCACCAAGTCCTTTGATGGCGTTGACAATTTCATTCACTCGAAGGAAATATGATACAACATTTTCTTCATCTTTCATTTTCAAACTCTTAAATTGTCTTCTATGAGTTTGGAGCTTCGCCTTCTTCACCTTGTCATTGCCTTCATAGATGTTTTGAAGTTTATCCCAAATATATTTTGTCAATTCACAATACATAACCTTGAAAAAATTTGATTCTGATATACCACACAAGATATCATTCATTGTTTTTGCATTATGTTCACTAGCCTTCTTTTTGGTGTTATCTGTTGGTGGAGTTTTTGGGGTTCTACTCCCAGTCACGATTGATTGTGAAATATCAAACCCAAGAGCCATTAGATAATTTTGCATCCTTATACTCTAGAATGAATAGTTTGTTACATCAAACAATGGAGCCATGTTTGTATAGAAACCTTCTTGACTAGCCATGTGTGCTCCGAGATCCACCTTCCAGTGGTTAAATTTTTTCTAAAGGAACCCGCTCTGATACCAATTGTTGAACTTATGATTATACTGAGAAGGGGGGTGTGAATCAGTATAGGGTTATCTTTACTTTATTTAATCATTCATCTATTCATTCATTAGCACATATATCATCAATCATTCATTAGCACATATAAACTTAAATCATAATGCACAAATTTTAACGTGGAAACCCTTGCATGAGAAAACCACAAAAACTTATCTTTATAAATGGTTGTAGGCACAAAGATATTGTTACAAATCTTGTAGGAACCAACCTAATGGAGACATCAATCTCCTCAACTAAGCACCAACTCAAAAAGATATTGTGTAGGCACCAACCTATTAGAGGCACCAATCTCCTTAGCTAAGCACCATCTCAACAAGATATTGTGTAGGCACCAACCTACTGGAGACACCAATCTCCTCAGCTAATCACCAACTCAAAATTATATTGTGTAGGCACCAACCTACTAGAGACACCAATCTCCTTAGTTGAACACCAACTCAGTAAGACTTGTATAGGAACCAACCTAATCTTGTCATACACATAGTACTTCTAACTTCCCCTGCATGTTTAATACGTCATGCATTTCACAACATCATCATACCCTTAAATTTCATGTTCTAGCACCTCTCCTTGCTTCATACCCCAAACATAGCTTCAAACACTAGTTAGATTTAGCCTTCATGCCCTAGCAAACCTCATAGCATCATTTCCATAATATAGTTCCAGAATGCAGCATGACAACCTCAAAACAACTTAATTTGCAGTATCATAGACATTAGTCCTTCATAGTGCACCCTTAAAACTCCAAAAAATCCTCTTGTGCAACTTTAGACCCTAAAAGGACTCCTTAGCTCCTCTTGCTACGTTGACCTAAATTTTCTAGCTAGGTTGTCTGATAGAAAAATCCATATCTCCTCATTCCTAAAGAGTTATAGGGAGTTCCATATACCGTTGGAAAGGTATAAGAATAAGATTTCTAACCATATAACCTATGCTCTAGTTTGATCTAGAGATTAATAGTAAAAAATCCTTCAAACATAGGGTATCCAAATTGAGCATAAAAAATCCAAAAAACAAGATTTCCAACAATCTTCGTTTCGCAATCTTTATCTTGGACATATGTAGTCTCCCCCTATCTTTGACATCAACGAAAATAATATTTCCAACAATCGTATCTCTTAATAGGTGTTGTATGTGTTGATGATTCCAACTGTGTGAGACATCCTCCAGGACATAGACTGAGTGAGTCGACCTGAGAGAGAGCCCATGAGTTGGATGTGCCCATGAGATGGGTGTGTGGTTCCTCTCTGAGACGGAAATGGAACGTTGTGCCCCTATGTGAGGTGGTGAAGCCCATGAACTGGGTGTGTGGTTCCTCTCTGAGACAGAGATGGAAAGTTGTGTACCCTTGTGTAGGGAAGCCCATGAGATGAGAGTATCGTTATGAGACAAAGATGAAATGATGCATTGGCCTCCTTTGTGCAAAGAGTTGAGATGATGTGGTACTCTAGATGATTCTCCTGTGTAACGTAGTGAGAAAGAATATCTGTTGAGTTGGACGTTCCAGTGGTTGAGCAAAGGTGAAGTGATCCTAGTGGTTGAGCACTAGTGAGTGTGGTTCTCCTGTGAGACGCA
>CBVK0101888903.1:0-21157 GCA_900067695.1 Picea abies
CTTCCGATCTCACGTCACTATATGCCGGTGGTGCACTACTCAAATTGCTCGAGGGTCCAGGGAAAGACATTGTCGCTGTGAATTGCATTCGGGGGTCCTGAGGGCCTCGCAGAATCTGGGCCGACCCTCGTGGGATAGTGGCCATGGAGTGAAGAAGCATAGACTATGAAGGAGGCGGGGTGGCCGTGGAGCGAAGAAGCATAGACTGTGAAGGTGGCGAGGTGGCAGTTGTGGACAGAGTTTGAGGATGGGAGGATGAACAGGTCGAAGGGGAGACTGAAGGCGAGACTGGAGGTCGACAGGGCTTCCATGGGGAGCCCCTCTTCGGCCTTCCTCTAAGACGTTCTTTCATGTGTGCAGGTGGGCGGGTTTGGACGAGGTTAAACCAGAGGTGCAGAAAAACTATGGAGACAACAGTTGAGCGAGCCTGGTCTTGTTTGCCCCGTGAAGGGAGGAGCCCCTCAGACCGCATACAGGGTGTAATGACCAAAACGACGAGCCAATCCATGGAACAAACTGCGGAGGAGCAAAGGGGGGCGTAAATGCTCATTACCTCAACCATTACCGTGACTTAAATGCAATTAATTGCCCGGGACGGCACCAGCCTGCGGCACAAGCCTATCACATGGCTCCGTGTCGCATCGGACTGTGTCCTCTCCCATCCGTCGCCACGAGGAACCCACTAACACCCCATCCGGGGAAAGGTTTAACCATTTAATTGCAACAACCAACAAACAACATTTTGGTGTCTTGAACACTGAAGTGCATGTCTAGTTTTGGCATTTTCAGCCTCCAAGATATTCTTGTTTATGTAGTAAATTGATAATAATAAAGTAAAGTAAATAATAAATAAATAAATAAAACAATAATAAAGTAAAGTAAAATAATAAATAGATAATAATGAAATAAAATGAATAATAATAAATAAATAATGGCATGATAAAACAATTAAAAAAAAGAGAAATTACTAAAAAGGAATCAAAGAAACGCTAAATTAAGAAAATATTGTAAATTAAGAAAATGTTGAAAACCGCATGATTAGTTACTTAATGAAAAATGAAAATCATATATGGATGGACGAGGAATTTTATTTAACATAGGTGGAGGAGTGTGACATCTTTGGCTTGGAGGAATTTGATGGAAAGGCTTGGAAGCTAGCATAGGTAGTTGATTGAAAGCTCAGTGGATTGTCAGTCATGATGATTGAGAGGTTGGTTGGGAGGAGAGTCGTCTCACACCCTTGGTTGCAGTATGTTGTATTTAAAGCTTAGAGTGCAACGATTTTGCATTCATAGTGTTGTAAGTAAGTTGATTTCTGCAACTCTTAGGTAAGATTTCTCCCCACTCACTTTTCATGTGAATTATGTAATTATTAATGAAATTTTCTTTCCTTTTATTAGTCAATTAATATGAATTTATGTATGATTATTTTTTGAAGTTTGAACCATTACATATAGTATCAGAGCTTAGGTTCTACTCTTAGGACCTATGTACCTTTCCAAGTAGGAAATTGCAAAAAACATTATGTTTGTTGATATTTTTGAATTGCTGGAAATAACTCTCCAATCAAATTTAATAAGTTTCCCCTTGAGTTGTACTTGCAAATCATACTCTTTAAATATTTATTGTTTTCCATAAATCTTACTTCTACTATCGATAAGTCACCGGATTATTGGAGTAAGTTGTTTTTTCCATAGTTTTTCAATGTTACAACTTCCATACCAATTTGATTGATCTGGAATGAATTGGTTAAACATTTCTCAAATAGCCCGATCTTGACTCTTATGTGTGGTATTCATTTTCGTTTGACTCTTAGAATCACATCTAGCAGTGGTTGGAACATTGTGCAAATTCCAACCGCTTTACCTACATTATCACCCCCAATTTTCATACTTCTATGGAAACAAAAATGGTTTCCAAAACCCTTCATCACTTGGTTATTCCTTTCCAGTTGCATGTTTCACAATCATTGTTTGACATGTTAAAATATCATTGATAGTTCATGAAAAATATAGTTGTTTGATATTTGCAAGCATAACATAGGAAGTTTATCACAAACAAAACTTAACTCATTGGCATGTTGGATGTAGTCAATGCAAATATGATGTATTTTATTTCTACTAGATGAAAAAAAAATTATAGTTGGACTACATGAGACAATAGGATTGAATGTTTGTGCCCTTCTTGTTGGTTGTTTGAGTACTTGAAAAGGTCCAAAATAGGGGTATCAACTCTTGCTTTCAAACCCCACAAAAGTTTATGGAGACTATGAAATTTTCTTGC
Source organism: Picea abies (assembly GCA_900067695.1). Lineage (NCBI taxonomy): Eukaryota > Viridiplantae > Streptophyta > Pinopsida > Pinales > Pinaceae > Picea > Picea abies. The sequence goes on from CBVK0101888903.1 coordinate 2,284, forward strand.
AAAGATTATATCCTATTGAGCACCTTAGCACAAAAGTGTAACACACTAACTAATGCACCTCCATACTGCCACAAACATCGAAGTGTAAACAAAAAATAAAAAGTATTTTTAATATTTGATTCCAACTACTTCCAAAGACAAAATAGGGATTCATACTTCATCGAATCAACAAGTGTCCAACTCACTATGCCCAATCAACCACACATAGTAAAACAAAAGGAATCTATTTGCATCTCATTAACACAAATTTGGTTTTAAGTCTCTATATTTGGATTTAAACCTTTTATATTTGGGTTTGCATGTCACTAATCCAAAAGGAATTCACATGAAAATCCAAATTATGATTAGCGGTTGTTGTTCTCTCCTTGGGTGCCCAATGCCTTTCACTACACCCAACCTCATTTGGAAAAGAAATAAATAGTTGCCAAAGGTGATTAATTAACCATTCTCATCCTCCACGGTAGTGAAAGAATCATAGTTATTAAGATGAACCCCACCAAGAGAAAATATGTTCATGAACAGAGAGAAGTTGTGGGATGGATTGTGGATGGCCTCTTGATCCGTCATGGGAATGTCGTGGGGTCGTCTGTGTTGCGATCTCATTGGAATTCAAGCCTTCTCACTTATTTCGACAAGAACAATGAATTTTGCACCAGAAATCTCGAAATTTGTAAGTGCATCTCCTCATCTAGCTTTGTTAAATGTGAATTCCCTTTTATTAATGGCATAAAATGAATAATTTGACCGTTGTGAGATAAATTTCTTTAGTCTTTACAACAATGGTTTAAATTTGATATAATTTTGGATTTCCTTCAAAGTTTAGAGTCTCTATTAGTCTAAATATTAAATATATAGAGGCTTGGCAAAATCTAAATCGACTTTCTAAACTTCAAAGTGGAAACCATGACCTATGGATTTGAAGTAAAACACACTAATCCATCGAGTTATGTGTTCCACCATGCCATTGGTGTAAAATAATCCCAAGCACCATAAAACAATATATTTTCCTTTACGAGTGGTTTTCTCACCCTATATTGTTGGGAAGATGGGCAAAAACATCATAGTTTTCCACAAAGGATTGTAAATTTCAACATAAAGTGTGTTGGATATCACTGGTAGGGAAATTTGATAACTATAAATGAGGATATTAAATATTAATAAAATATTGGAGAAGAGTCTTGCTCGTGCCCAAAGAGGCACTAAGTTAATGCAAGTAGTACCTAGTAGATATAGGATTTATGTTGTTATAATAAACCTCTCCAAAGAAAATAATAAAAATGGGCACTAAGTTAATGCAAGTAGTACGTCGTAGATATAGGATTTATGTTGTTATAATAAACCTCTCCAAATAAAATAATAATAACTGAAATAATATAGTGAACTAAGTTTAAATATAAACATGTGTAAATATATTGTTAATAAAGTATATGCATTAATAAGAAACAATTGTTGCATATATCAATGTATAGAATTTCTAAAAGTAGGTGTATTGTTGATACACTTAAATTCTTTGATTCCTTTAGCAGTTAGGCTATTTAACAAATTTAAATTTTTGTAAGTTCATTTGAAATTGCATGCATAGTAGAGATCAAGGATTTGTTCATATTTTTTAAGAAATTGAGTTACACCAATATGTATCTGAATTTAATATGGAAATAGTTTTGAAAATTAAAATACTAATTGAGTTTGAACATATTTTATATATAAAAGAAAGATTTTTTGTTAAGATCAAAATCTATAATGTTTAGTTTTTTATTTGGGATAACAAAATTGGCGATGTAGATATGATAATAATACATATCATTTATTATGATACATGGTAAACATAGTATGAAGATGGTCTAGTTAAGAAAAAATATTTTTTATGGTTTAAAAATAAGGGGATAATGACTTGTACTTGGTTTATTTTGGTTAGAATATTGTTTGGAGTAAGAGATTTTCACTAAACAATTTCTGGTAAATGATAAACTTACAAAATTATATTTCTTTGATCTTTTAGCATTAAGGATTATGCCCACTAACGGGGAAAGGATGGTAGGTGTATACGTGCAAATATTAAAAATGTATGTAATTGAATCAAACACGAGTTGGTGCTTAATTGGTATTTGAATACCTCTAACATGATAACAAGTAAGATTTAAGGTTTAAAATTTCATCTTGGTCCGTATTTCTTCTATATGCATGATCGATTATTAAAATGCATGTATAATTGTAATATGCATGGTTGATCCCTAAAACCTATACCACAAGACTTAATCCCAAAAACTCATAAAATTGACATAATGGTTTTGAAACATTTGATTATCAGAATAAGATCAAAGGCACAATAATAACAAAATCAAGGATGAATGAGAGGAATTCTAAGAGGATATTCAATGTTAGTTTCAGTTCACCAATAAAATAGTGTTTGTCTCTTTAATAGAGTTAATTGTTTGTTGTTAGATATAACTTAAACTTATTAAAGTGGTTGTGATTATCTCAACCATTCATCCAACAAAATCTATTAATAAATTAATGTCTAATGAGATTATTACATACTAAAGCCTTATAATTTGGCACCCCCTCTTAAGGCCTACTCCACTTAAAACAAAAACTCATTGAAAGCAAACACACATTGACACAACTAAAAATAGAACCTGACATTCTTTAAAGGTTGTCTTTGAAAACACTGCTTGGACTGGTAAGATTCATTCAAGTTGCTCCATATTCCACTATAAGGTATAGTCTCCTAAATGTAATCCAAGTTTCTCAAAATCGTTGGACATTATTAGCACTTGAAATGTCTCGAAACCCTTGTAAAGGTATGATGTTGAACTTCTAGATCTTGGATCTCACCTGAACTATTGGACAACAATCCCCACATGCATGTCTCATAACCCTAATGAGGTATAGTTTCTCCTATCCACAAGCATCCTGGAATATTGAACAATTATTTGTCTTCCACTGTATCCCTCTCTATCTTCAAAGTGTGCATCTTCTTAAAATGTGAATTGTTTAGCGAAGTCTTCTTCATTGTCTGTATCATGTGGATCTTCAATAAGAGCTATATTTGTTGATTCTTTAAGCTTCCCTTAGAAAATATCACTAGAATAGACTTTACAACTAATTGCTATATGGCTAATTTTCTGCAATGACAACATTATATCTGCCTCTTGTCTTTAGTTGATTTGTTATGATTGTTTCTTCAGTAGAATGCCATCTCAGATTGATTATCATCTTCTATATCTCCTACAATGGATCTATTTTTTTCAAGTAAGACTGCAGTGATTATATCTTGTAGACTTTGAGAAGGAAACTAGCTTAGAGTAAAAATAACATTGTTGCATTTAGATGGTAGACCATTTAACATGATGGATTTAGCATCCTCTTCATCTACCACAACCTTGACCTTTGCTAGCTATCTGAGAATAAATCTTAGATTGTTAATGTCACTAGACATGGCAATTTCAGCTGACATATTAAAACTAAAGAACTATAGCTTTAGAGAAAACTTTGCATTTATCGGATGTGCACCAAACAATCCATTCAATGTATCCCATATTTGTTTGGATGATTTCTCTAAACCTACATGATGTAACTATGAATCTACGAGAGCAAGGCCAATGATGACTTTGGCTTTATCATCTTTAATCTTTCATTCCAATAATTTAATTGGATTTCTCGGTGTTGGCTCAGTCCCTTTTACTGTTCCCCACAAGGTTTTATTCATTAGATGCATTTGGATTTTTACTTTTCAAGTGTGGAAATTGAAACCAAAGTATTTCTCCAATAGCATTTCCATGCTTACAATCCAAAAAATAAATTGTACTAAAAATAAATAAACGAATAAATAAACGGTTGTAAACCCAAAATATCTGCCCCCTTTTAAACTAGAAATAGAAATAGGCTTCCTTCCTCACCTTGCACGTGGTCGTTGAGAAGAGAAATGCTGACTGTTGCAAATCCCCTTTGCATAGGTAGCATCTTTGAATCTCCATGTAGAAGTTGGACAATAATTCCACTCCAAACTATGGTGGGTCATCAATCCTTCGAACAACGGCTATACCTTAACACCACAACGGCCGAACCTTGACTTCTGATGATTGAATATGAAGATTGAATCTCTTTCTCCAAAGATAATTAAATGTAGGGAAATCATGTTTGGGCCAATAATTGTCTTCTTAAGGTAGGAGAAGGCAACGAACCTAGCTCTTGAGTTGAATGTGAAGGAAAATGCCCAGGTTGGGGATCCTTCCCTTATGTGGGTTGAAAGAGCCACCAGCTACGCACAGGAATCAAAGAAAAGGTGTCTATACACTCAAATAACCTATATGATGAAAACATTTTTTTGGGATCAAGTGAAAATGATTGATACATGCGACTAGTTTGAAAAACGCAGCCAGTTCTCTGAGAATCTGTTTCACAACGGTCATCTGCAACAATGACGGCCCAGCTGCAATTACAATCCACCATCAAATTTGACTTAAGAAGACTCTGATCTGCCACAAGGTCACCAAGTCAAAATCTCCTTCCTTAGGCTGCATAATCCTTCACCGAGGCGATAACATGCACAAAGAAACATCCTTCAACAGGAGTGTTGGCTCTGATACCATATCAAAATAAGACTGGAGGCACAATAATAACACAATCAAGGATGAATGAGAGGAACTCCAAGAGGCTATTCAATATTAGCTTCGGTTCACCAATACAATAGCGTTTGTTTCTTTAATAGAGTTCATTGTTTATTGTTAGATCTAACTTATTCTTATTATAGATGAAGTGGTTGTGTGATTATCTCAACCATTCATACAACAAACTCTATTAATAAATTAATTCCTAATGATATTAGTACATATTATTACATACGTGAGCCTTATAATCTAACATTGGTAGGAAGTGTAAGACAAAAGAAACTATAACACACATGTTGCTTATGCCTTATGCCTTAGAATATAGGCATGATCCAAAATGAGGATAAGCAGTTCCAGCAAGTAACGGGACTAGCATAACAGTTTTCTGCAATATTTCCTAACCAGCTAATTAGTTAAATGCAGAGTCCTACTACATCCACATTTACATTAATATGTAAACCCAACCAAAAAAAATGAATTAGGCCTAAGGAGTTAGAACCCCATTCACATTAGGAAATTAGCTTAAATCGGTTTTTCCTTCTTTTAGTATTTAAAAATTCAAAAAAAAGCATCAGTGTTACCTGCATTAGAGAATATATCTCGCTGTGGAAAAGCAACTATATAACATGGTATATGCAACACACTTAAAGAGTTCTTATTAGTTCTCCAACACAACAAAAATGCATTAATTAGCTGTCTGAGGTGGGTAATAATCAAATAACTTGTGGGTTGGACCTATAAGCAGAATCTTATCTTAGGACATAAAAATTCATTAAGCAATCTATGCCTCAACAACTAAACTAAAGAAATTTGCCATCAGAAACATTTAACCCAATTCTGAAACATGTAAAGAACAAAAACTTCGCAAATTTGTCATCAGAAACATTTAACCCAATTCTGAAACATGTAAGGAACAAGGACCGTCAATAAATTGTGTTTGATCAACTCGGAACAATGAAGATAAAGGGGATGTAATACAACCGTAATCCATAAGCATATGACATAGAACTGCTTAGAAGTGTTTGACTGTGACAAACACTCCTCCAGACTTCTATTATACAAAATACTTACATGTTCACCTGATGACAGTTGTGCATACTAATCCCACCAAGCAGACAGAAACTAGGCATACCATAAAGGGAAGTAGTAATTAGGGTACCCCATCCTAGAGCACCTAAAACTGTATCATGTAAGTCAGTGGCACTACATGCAATAGAAAACAGCAAAGAGACTTAAGTGTGTAACTAGAAAAGGTGTATAGAGTAAATTAGGTTCATCTAATATCAATGGTACAGTACATCTTATAAAAGTAGATAGAATAACTTATTCTAGACAAATTTTTCTTGCATTGCTGTACATAGACTCATTCCTCCCTTGGAATCCATCTGCTCCACCATAAGTTCTTTCTTCTGTTTCTTATTTCATCTCGACTCTCATCTAGTGTTTTAATTATCTTCCGTTGTAAACGTAAAGCAGACGCTAATGCATTACGCTGGAGAGTTGATTTCTTTTTTGGACGAATTTCCTGCTGAAGAAAAAGGGAAAAGTGCACCAGTCAAGAAACAAATTAAAATGACATGCAATTGTTTTGGGACAATATGAGATTATGGGAAGGTCAAACAACAGAAAAAACTTAACGATAACATCTCTTTAACAATGGTACTTTCCCATACAACAATGGTGCCCACATATGTTAGTCGTCACTTTTTCATGTAGTGTAGAGTTCACTTTGCAAATAAAGAAAGAATCTGGATGTAATACACACCCTAAGTTCCTGTAGCTGGGCCTCTGTGAAGCCACCTCCAGTCTTTGTGCCAGATTTTGCCATAAGCTTGATTACCCATTGAAAGGCTTCATTGTAATCCTGCTGAGTAGCCCTGATCAGCTGCAGTCGTAATGTCTGCATAAAAGACAGAGCTAATAGACCTTGCCTGTTGAAGTAGGGATGAGCCAAAGCACCCTTGGCACTTGTCCTCTGTCGACCCTTATACCGCATCATAGACAACAGAAACTCCCAACCAATGCCACCATCCAGATCTAGGAGGAAAAACCCACGACGAAGCTCTGCACTTGCCCGTGGTTCTACTGACTCCCTCCATGCAACCATGTCATATCCACACCTTTTAAGCTGGCGATTGAATTGGATAAGGCTACTATCATTGCGCAAAGATGGGAATGCCTGACAATGAACTCAAGAGTGAACAATCAAATGCAGATAACTTTATAATAGAAAGCTTCATACAGTTCATTTCTTGGTCAATAGAGGAAGAATTATCATATTATTAGAGAAACAATGAATAGACCATTATCTCGAACTTAAAAGATTGTGCTCTAGACCGATTCATTGGCAACCTTGGTAAAGTATATTACTAAATCTACTTGCAAAGAGATATCAAAAGCAGTATTATATGAGGAAGTATAACTCCACTAAAGGTCAAAGAGATACAGGCTTTACTTTTATTCAAATTATCCACTTGGATTGTTATTACTGCATAGATCAACAGAAGTGATGACAAATATAGCAAGTAGACATCATATTTCCAATTGAGTCATTTTAGAAAAATAGCAAGTAGACATCCCAGACCCTGTTTAAAAATAAAAATCTTAGCAGAGTAAGCTGAAGTGAGGAAAATAAGGAAGAAGAGAGCAAGGGCAAGTGGCTGAAGACTGGGAACATCAAGATGCTACTAATTCATTTAGAAACATGATCTGGTTATGGACTATTCTCAGTTACAACGTAAAGGTGTTGTAAGTAATCTACATGTTTAAACTTGAATATGAACAAATCTCAAAAGGAATAAAACCTGCATTTAAGCATAACTTTCATAGGCTTTGGAGATCTGGTTATTGAGTGTCTATTGCAATCCTTTGAAAGTAATAGTGCATGTCTACCTCTGGGCTATGTACAGAGATAATGATGTTGTTTACTTCATAGCCTCAAGTCTGAGAATATTTGATGTAAACCCCAACTTAACGGATTTATTAGAACTTTGGCGCCATTTCAGTAATCTCCATGTTTAAACTTGAATATCAGAAAATCTCAAAGAGACTAAAAGCTGCATTTAAGCATAACTTTCATAGGCTTTGGAGATCTGGGTATTGAGTGTCTATTACAATCCTTTGAAAGTAATAGTGCATGCCTACTTCTACGTTATGTCCAGAGATTATGATGTTGTTTACTTCATAGCCTCAAGTCTCTGAGAATATTTACTATAAACTCAAGTTAAGGAGTTTATTGGACCTTTGGAGCGGCTTCATTTACAGTTAATTACTTTGGTGGTTGTCCCACTCTTAGGGGTAAACCCTAAACCTATTTAATGGTGAGGCTCTAGCTTCATTTGATAAAATACACACATTGCACACACAATGCATTTTTCTCTTTGGAATCTTATAAAGATGTGCTTCATTGTTTAATAACACGGGCTCATCTTGAAACCCTAACATGGTATCAGAGTTGTGGTTGCGTGAAGAGTAAAAATGCAACCCGTGATTGTAACTGCGGGCTCTCGAATGACTATTGTTTCTCTGTTGAACATTCGTTCTGTTTGAGAGATTTTTTCTAGGATAGTCTCTGCTGCGTTGAAGTGCATGCTTAGATCTGTGGCAGGACCTTACCTTGGATATCAGTGCATCAATTGTTCATGGAGATTGAACAACTAATTGTTGTTCGTGGGGTGGCCCTTTTTTAATCACATAGTACCTTAAAGTAAAATTATGAAAAGGGGATGGCCCCTTTTATAATATCATGTAAATTCCCTTTTTGATCACTTAGAATATAACTTTTAATATGCATTTTAATTGCCCCTTTTATTTTGATTTTGCCAAATCTTGTCAACATTTTCAGATTGACAAATTCTAGCACATGAGTTTTGTCTGGGACATGATTTGCTTGTCCTCAGCCCTTGAATTTATCCTTGCATGCCGATGAATGGCCTTCTTGTGCCACATTTTCCCATAAATATACATGCGCAACCCTTCAACCACTGATTTTTTGCTTGTAACCCGGCCTTTTTCCAAAATTTCAATGTGGCATGTCGAATACATATCATGACAATCAATTTGAGCCATTGTTGTATTTTCATCCTCGAGACTCCATGCATCGGGATTCGTAATCTAACTCAGAAAATGTGAAAGTTGTGAATTGTGAGATTGCCATGTTGAGAACTGTAAATGAATAATGCACCATGACCAAGAAGATGCATAGAGACCCTAGACACATGACCATATGGGAAAAGACATAAGTGAGCAAGACCATGGGCCAGAGTGACCCTACATAGTGCAATCACCCCTACAAAGAACCCGGTTCCCGTAAACCATGTGTCCCAATAGATCCATCCCAAGGCCTCCAATCCTATCCAGGACAAAATGAATTGAGAGTGGTGACTGTTGACCACCTATTTCAACTAGGTGTCAACGTCATGTATCATGAAGATATGTACCTTGTGGTACGACAAGTTTGAAAACTTATGGCTAAGCAGGGAAATTTTTCCCTCCGACACTTCTTTCTGTGTCCACAGAATGTCCACTCCCCTGCGTGGGATAATTTTGTAATATGTTAGCATGGGTCAAGTTTTATTTAGTTGCCTAGGACTTTATCATTAAGGAAGTCCTTTCGTCGAGTGTTTTTTTTCCTCAAGTAATTAATCTTGCTTTTCAGGGATTTTAATTACTCTTGAGTTTTTCACTCAATAATCCTCCAAAGTGGTGAAAGGCGTTCTAATGATCGAGCCCAATGGGTGACTAAGGTCTAAAGATGTTGTAAATGGCCATGCTAGACATCTCCTAGAGTCTTGCGGAATTCCGTTAAGTTTTGATAGGATTTTTTAATAATTAAATTTTTCCGTAAATTGGAAATTTTAATTAATTTCGATGAAAAATGTAAAAAATTGGTCCTTGTGGATTTTGTATAGGTATGTGAGTACTCAAAACTTATGACCCCCTACACCCTGGGACCAAATTTCAGCTCAATTGGACAAGTTTTGCTAGGTCATTGTCCATAAGGTCTAAGTTAGTCAAAAGTCAGCAAATAATTGGCTAAGGTAAAAAAGCCAAAACTTGTAAAAGTGTCTAGTCAAGAAAAGAAGTGGGAATATGTTTTCTAATGTATTTCCTAAGTTGGCAAAGTAAAAATCCACTTAGAAGAACCCCCCATGACAAGTCAAAAGGGGTTTTCCCCCCTCACATCTCACCCGTCAAACCCTAACTCACTCCAAAACCCTAAAAGTGTGCCCCCCTTGACTTGTTCTCTCTCTCTTGGATGGGTGACACTTGTAACTCATCCAAGAGGGGTCTCTCCTCTTTCCCTCCTTTAAAAGAAAGCCCCTTCTCCTCATTTGGAAATGAAGTTTTCACAGCAACTCCATTATACCAAAATCTCTCCCCACTTTCTCTAATTCTCTCCCATTTTTCTCTTGTAATTTTGGTGCCATTTGGTAACCTTTCTTGGAGCAACAAAGTGAAGCTTTGGAGGATCTCTTGGTGTTCTTTGGTGTTTTCATGGTGTATTCTTGATTCTTTTGGCTACTCTTGTGTAATATTTTCTCTTGGTGAGGTAACATTGTAGGTTTTATTATTCTTGCTTCACATTGTTTTACTTGAAGAACCCTAAGCAAAGTATTTTGCTAGGGATAAATCTGTAGTAGTATTGCTATAGATTTATGTGATTTGTTTTTATTAGAATTTACAAAGTATTTTGTAGGCCTCTCAAAGGATCTCACCTTCTTGCCTCATTGTGTAGTAAGGGTTTACAGATTTGTAGGTTGTCAAAGCTTGGAGGAGGAACTCCAAAGGCTCCATTTTGTTTCAATTAATTTTCTGTTTTAATTTCAGCCCTTTATTTGTTTATTTTTTGAACATATAATCATCATAATCTTGCTAAAAATTTCAATTTTCAAGTTCAGATTTTTTCTGTAAAAATTTTTGTACATATGATAACATAAAACTAACTTATTTTGGTGATTTTTAGCATTTTCCAGCAAGCTTTCTTTGTTGTTTTATGCAGGTTTTCACCACAAAAAGAGGAGGTGTTGCCCAAAATTGGCAACTAGAGGCTCAAGAGAACATCAATAAGCTTTGGTGCAAAGCCCCTCTCTCTCTCTCACTTTCTGAAGCTATTGTAAGTAGCCCAAGAGAGTCTGGGGATTGCACTTTCTATTTCTTTCCAAGTTTAAAATCTGTAAATAATTTTAATAATTTTGGCCCACACCTTGCATTGTGCTTGGCTCTGCCATCCTTGCAAAATCGTGCCAGCTAGAATTAAAAATAATTTTCTGATTTTTGTTTTAGTTAATTTTGTCCACCTTTGCCACAAAATCGGAAAGCTTTGTCCTCCACCTTGTGCCAAAGTTGTGTGGTTAATTTGTTTAAGTTATTTATTTTAAAGTAATTAATTTGGTTTGCCCACACCTTGCATGTGAGTGACTATGTCATATCACAATATCGTGTTGGCTAGTGTATAAAAAATTCTTTTGTTGCAAAGCAAATAAAATTTACCCCGCCTTTGCCCCGTATTCTCTCCCCTTGCCATTTTGTGGATCTTGGGTAATAAGAAAGGGCAAAGAATTGAGTGGTTAGTCTAATTAGGCACCCATTCTCCATTATTGTTTGGACACTAAAATAAGGTGACTTGAGAAGGCTAGAAGGGGTTGAATCCGAGGACGGTTTCACGGCACTAAGTGTCCTCCTTGTTGAGCGACCAAGCACTTTGGACTTGCCCTGTGGAGCTAGGGGAGAACCTTGTTGTTCTCTTGTTGAGCACCTAGCATTTCCTCTTGGCTAAGGGATAAGGACTTGGGGTAGTCACATAGCTTAGGCTTGCAACTTTCATATCTAAACCCCCAAGTTAAAGAGAGGCTTAAAATCAACTAAAAGCAACCTACACATTTGCACAACATTTACATTTCCTTGCAATTTATTTTCAAGTATTTACATTCTATTCATTTTTATGCAAGTTATTTTCATGTGTAAATATTTATATTGATTTAGTTATAAGCATTCTTTATTTATTCATTGTTTTAAAGTAATTATATAAAGTTATTTTTTTATTCATTGTGTAGATAGTTCTTAATTTGTTTTATTCTTGTAAACTTATCATTCTTTTATATATATTGGAATAAGTGGAATTTTTAGGCACTAGTCTAATTATGGTTTAATAAACAAAGGTTTGTTTGTCATTGAAAGATTGCATATTGCATTGGTTGCTTGTCATTGGGTTGGGTAATACTTATCAAAAAACCAATCAACTCCTAGAACTAATAAATTCTTCACATAGCTTAATAGGGTCTAACCCCCTTGGCTTCCCTAGGAATGAGCCTAGACAAAAGGAGTCCAGATTGAGGTTACAGTGGGTATGGATTCAGGTTTGTGCCTCCAAGGACACACCAAGTGGGTTGGAGACTTCTCCACGTTTGTAGGTGTGTATTAGGACGACCCAAGTGGGTTGGAGACTTCTCCACGTTTGTAGGTGTGTATTAGGACGACAACAGGGACTAGAGAGACCAGGCATGGCTGAACACAAAGGCCTAGGAGACCACATACAAAAGCATCCACATGGCCTACAAGGCTTTAACTTGCATCTTCCTGGGCTTACAATGGTGTAGCAAGTGAAAAACCATAAGGTACCTCTCCAGGAGGTAACAATTGGCTCCAATTGCGGGACACATACTCTTCTTGGGAGGATGTGAGAACCCCATAATCTCAACCTATATGCCCGAAACAATCTCACAATTTTTTTCTTAAATGCTAGTAGAGGGAATAAGACACAAGGTCTTATCCCTTCCCAGAAAACACAAATAAACCAAAACAAAATGCATCTAATCTAGGAAACGAAATTAAAGCAAAATTGAAAGGAAATAGCAATAGAAATCTAAACTAAACTAATGTTCATAATAGAGAGCTTATTCATCCTACCTAATCTAATCAAGGAAATAAAACATGTTAAGTAAAATCAAACAACCAATGCAACCAACACATGAATTCAACATTACCTTGGGTCTTACCTTTGTGCTTGGTTTCTAAGCAAAATAATGAAATGTCAAACCTGTAGAAAACATACATCGGAACTTCCTTTATAGCTTGGAATAGATCTGCAATGGAATCCTCATCATGTAGAAGAAAATCGAAGAAGTGCCATGGTTCATCGAGGCTACTGCAAGCTTCTTTGATCCATAAGTCAACATGGCTGACGTACTTGTCATTCTTATCTTCAGCATTGCACCATTCATCAGTGCTACTCATCAAACTATCAAGTAAAAGGGAATTTGATGGTGGCTCCAATTGAAACCTGCATAAAGACTGTTTCCCTTCCTGGCCATATCTAGTCACATTCATAAACAAATGGTGAGAAAAAACATGAAAACTATAAGAGCATGTGAACCTGTGAGCTATGGCTAGCTGCTTCAGTCTCTAAGGTTGAAAGTTCATGAAATAAGCCTGAAACTAAACAAGTTGTGGCCTTCCTACCACTGTGACCCTCAAACTCTTGTTGTCAAATGGATCTTTATACACTTGAGAGTTACTCGTTAAGGATATCCATGACTCAATAATTTTCATTGTATCATGAGTGTGGAGGTCCCCTTTCTGCACCTATAACTGTAGTTGCTCCTGTATCATGGAGAAATTTGGTCATTCATATGGCTAAAACTGTGCATCTCACGCTCATCATTCTATGTATCATAGATGGGATCATCGTCAAAATGATAATAGCTTGTATCCCATTTGCATCTGTTGACTTGAAGGAATGCATCAATACTTTCAATCTCTGAGCAATCATGCTCCCTATCCAATGAAGAACTACCCACCAAGTTGTCCCCTTCCGAATGACTGCAAGATGTATCATGAAAATCGAATGATCGGAAAGGAATATAGGCTGTCGGATCTGTACTTTCATCTAGAGGTGGGAGGGTGGGTTCCTGAACATTATTGTTAATAATGCTTTCCTCATCCCTTTGATCTTCAATTGTATCTTGATTCTCGATGGAAAGATGAGAAGATTCTTCTTCATCACTTTCCTCATCCATTTCTTCCAGGATTTTCAAATAGGCCTCCCATAAACCACTCCCATTTTTTGAACCTGAGCAATTGTGCGATATTAGCTCATGGGAGGGGGGAGAAGGATGCGCCTCTTCATAGAGATCATCTTCAAGCTTTTGTATACAAGGCTCAAAATACTCTGTTTTGATATAGTCTTACGAGAAACTGAGTGCATCCATTTTCTCTTTCGCACAAAAACTATGATCTTGTGTTCAAGAAATTTTTGGATAATCATCAAGAACATTTGAAGCTAACATGTTTGAAACGAGAGCTGAGGTATGTATTTTAAGAGAGAAATTGGGTTGTGACCATTGAGGAAAGGATTTGGGAGAAATTAGCCATTGAGCTCAATAATTATTAAAAAAGGAGGGGAGATGACCATTGAGATCAAATTATGATGTATAAAGAATATTGAGAATAAAATAGTATAAACGGTATTTTGAAAATATTGACGAATTGAATGTTATGAAGAAGGATTAATAATAAAATAATCAAGATTCTTTTGATAATAAATGATAAAATAGTGATAATAAAATGAAAGAATCAAAGAGGAAAGTAGGGTTTAGAAAAGAATAGGTTCAATGGGGAACAAATAGAAGGCGAAGACATGATTAGATTAATTTTAATTAAAAAGAAAAAGAAATGAAAAATAATAAAGATATGATTGGTACTTGTTATGATAGATAAATAAATAGACAAATTGAGAAATGGGATTAATAAAGTTGTTGAAAAAATGATGTTGAGAAGTAAGAGAATTGGAAAGAGAACAAAAATATGTCGATATTAACGGAACAAAAGATTAGGAGGGACAAACTTAGATCAATTATTAATCTAGGAGAACAAGGATAGATCTATATCTAAACGAATAAGATCCAATAATAATAAAGGAAATTGAGGGGAAACACAATAAAGTAATGAAAGTTGTTGAAACTAAAAAGGAGATGAGGGTTGTTTAATAATAGAATAAGGTGTTGATATTTTACTTATGCAGCTAACAATTACAGTTCTTCTTTGTTATTACAATCATTTAGCACATTAAATGCATATATAAGATCATTGAAAGAGAGGAAATCATAGAAAAAAGATAGACACAAAGATTATCATGGGAAACCCTCTAGGGGAAGAAAACCCAACAAACTTCCTCAATATAGATTAGCCAACCAAGAACAACGCTTCTCTCCAAGAGAGAACTAACAAAGCAGAAGATCCTCCTCTAACCCTTCACTAAGAAAGAGTAGCGCACCACTTAACCAAGATGTATCCAAGAGATAGACCAAAACCCTCATCAACGTCACACCTAGCTGCAGTAGCTTCTTCCTCCAAGACTTGTGCACTTCTTCTTAACTGCAAATATAGTGAGTATATGTCCAAGTGAGGTGCTAGCCTCCCTTATAAATAGTAGTTTGGCCTCACTAAATTAAGTCTGGGACGACCTATCACTTTACCCTCTTAATTTACATTTAATTGTCAAGGCACAATAGGGCCGACTTTTACAAAGGCACAATAGGGCCTGTTATCGCACGGTTTGTAGGAAAGGTTAAATAGCTTGAGTCAAGGGGCCTCGAGACATGATCTCCTAGTTATCCCTAGATATCAGGGATAACAGGGCCTAATTAACAAATATAATATTCTCTAGGGTTTGTCTTGGTCAAATACAATAAGAATATCTTCTGAAAATCTTCAACACTCCCTCTTAGCAAGGAAGGTATTATTCTTGTCATGGTCATCATCACTGCTTCTGTGCTTCTGTATACTTGGCCATTGTCTTGTTGTCAATCACGAATCTATATATCAATGGAAGTTCTGCACTTTCACTGGAATAACGTACCAGCGTGTGTTGGGGTAGCGTACCAGCCTGCGTTGGGGTTACCAACCTGCATTGGGGTAGCTTTCCTCTACTGGGGATCTCATCACATCGCGCTTTTGGGGAACACATCACTTCCCACTACTGGGGAACATATCTCTTCCCACTACTGGGGAACATATCATTTTCTGCTACTGAGGAACACATCATTTCCCTCTACTAGAGAACATATCACTTCCCGCTACTGGTGAAATCTTTCTGGATCACTCCAAGCTTGTTTCTGAAATACTCGAACTCAACTCTGGACAGAGGCTTGGTCAACACATCTGCTACCTGTTCTTCGGTGGCAATATACTTGAGTCTTACTGCTCCCTTCTGTATCATGTCCCGAACATAGTGGTATTTGATCTCGATATGCTTGGACTTGTCATGATACACTGCGTTCACTAACAACTTTATGCAACTCTGGTTGTCATAAAAGATACAGGTTTCCTTCAACTCGAGATCAAATAGTTATGCGATCAACTTATGAAGCCATACTGCTTCGCCACAAGCTGACCATGCTGCCACATACTATGCCTCTGCGGAATTGAGTGCCATATAGGTCTTCTTCTCACCAAGTCACGAGATCACAACTGATCCCATACTAAAACAATATCTGGATGTACTTTTCCAGTCTATAACACTGCCTGCCCAATCTAAATCTCACACTTTAAGATATATTTGGGTCCATAATTGATTTGTACCCTTTAGGTACCTTATCACATGTTTTGCCATAATTAGGTGAACATGTCTTTCACCGCAAAAAATATATTTGTCCTCGTGTTCTTTGAACCAAATTTTCACATCATATTGTACCAACTTGGTACACTTGCTGAGCTGCAACTCAATCTGCACAATCATGTGCAATCTCTATGTGCTTTTTGCAGAGCACTATCTATCTTACTGTTTGAGGGTATGTCCTCTACTCTCTCTGCAACTGTTCCTTCTGGAACTGGAACTCTGCACCTGCAACTACTCTTTTTGAAACTAAGAATTACTGCTCCATTCTCACTGTAGTTGTTGAACTCTAAGAGTAGCTCCTCTACTCCATTACGATAACATATTCATTTGCTCCCTCTGAAGCTCATACTGCACCGGCTTCTTTTAATGGAACATATTGTTATATATATATACTTCTTCTTATTACCGGAGCAAGTGTGAGCTCCTCCTTACTGGATCGTGAGGGTTGACTCCCTCTGAACTCTATCTCCTTCTGAGTTAGTACTTGGTGGGGCTGCCTGCCTCACCACTGGTGGAGCCATATGCTCCTCATGATATGGCTAGTCAATGCTACATGGCTTTGCATCTTGCAAAGTGCCACAGGACCATGTTGGTCTCTTCCTGATGGTGTAGAGTGATCAATCTGCACCATCAGGCACTGGGGGTAACTCAATCTCAAATACAGGGACTGTCATACTTGCTCCCTCTGAGCCTTGATATACTTGGTGTAACCTTAGAGTCTGTGCAAGATATACTTGGTGTTGGATACCAAGTCTTAATATGAAAAGTTGAGTTAGACTTCAAACGAATTCTGCTTCCTGTCAAGGGTGGCTTCATTATCCATTGACCAGGTCTTCTCAACGGGAAACTGCAAAACACCATGAGTTCTATTCTAATGTGCTCATTTTACCATAGACAATGTCACATCATTGTCACCCAACCATAGGCATTTACATATGTCACCCCGAGCACATAAACTATTTCTTGATTTTAAATGAGACCTTGTTGGATTCCCGTACCAGGGATAATGATCCAACAAGCTAAGATAAAAATGCATAAAATCTAATGTTAATAAATTTTAAACTGAAATCAAATATGAAGGGTGCATACCTGAAGCGTGCATTCGTCAAACTGCTTGCTTGATCTATATGATGTCTGGATGAATAATGATACTTCTTCACAACTTGTACTTGACCCTCATGATACAACAATTTTCTAGCTTCAAAATGAGATACAACTATCAATATCACTTGATATGAGTCAAGTGCTTTAGAAGCGCTAATTCCTATATCACAAAAGACATAGTTCATCTGGATTATCTTCTTTCGTTCTTTTCCGATCAGGTTCATCTTCTCTTGCGAAATGGGCATGATGCCTTTTAAACTTCCCGGTTTTATCTTGGTCTTTTTCTTGGAGACAATTTCTTGCAATATGTCCCATCTTCTAGCAAATAAAGCATCTGAAGCTTGAGAGATCTTTATGAGAATCTTGTCCTTTACGAGGCTTTTGAAATCTTTTGTGAGAGTGAACTTCTTTCTTGTTCTTTCCTTTTCTTGCATGAGTTGTTAGCACTTGACCGATCAGGTTCATCTTCTCCTACGAAATGGGCATGATGCCTTTTAAACTTCCTGGTTTAATCTTGGTCTTTTGCTTGGGGACAATTTCTTGCAATATGTCCCATCTTCTGGCAAATAAAGCATCTGAAGCTTGAGAGATCTTTATGAGAATCTTGTCCTTAAATAAAGCATCTGAAGCTTGAGAGATCTTTATGAGAATCTTGTCCTTTATGAGGCTTTTGAAATCTTTTGTGAGAGTGAACTTGTTTCTTGTTCTTTCCTTTTCTTGCCCAAGCTGTTAGCGCTTGATCTTCATTGCTCTCTATCTTTTCCTTTCTTGCCACTAATCTGGCTTCTTCTTGAATACAATCTTCCCACAACCTGTTGAACTTAGTTAACTTTCTTCTAGAGCAGATTACTTGGATGAAGGATTCCCAAGAATTTGGAAGACCATTTAATGTGGTCATCGTTATCTCATCCTCTTCGACTGAGTCTCCAATAGCTTCAAGTTGTTCTTTAATCTGGGACACTCTTGTGAAGTAAGATTGTATGGTTTATGAATTTTGCATCTTCACATTCTTGAGTTGTGTCCTCAAGGTCATTTTCCGATTGATGTTCTTGCCTTCAAATAGACGGGATAAGGCATCCATCATTTGCTTTGCAGTTTTTAATGCTGACACACGAGGAATCAAATGGTTCTTGATGGAATCGGCAATGATCCTCTTTGCATTGATCAGATCCTTCTTATATTTGGCTTTGGCCTCATCTCCCTATGGCTCTTCAATATCTTGTTCCACAAAAATTACAAGTTCATTCTCTTCTAGAATGAGCATCACTATGTACTTGCATGCTCGGATGTCATCGACTCCTTCAAGTTTTTCGTCAAGCTTGGTACTAGTAGTCATCCTGCCCGGAACAAGTAAACAACAAATAGCTTTTCAAGATATGGATCTAGACCTTACCAGAGAGCTTTGTTGAACTAAGATGATTTTTTTTACAGGAATTACAATAGCTACAACCAGGCATCCAGATCTAGGGTTTATGAGAAAACCCTAATTTTTCAAATTTTGGATTTTCGAATTCTGGTCTAGGGAAGTGATGTGCCTTGCTTG
>CBVK0101888929.1:0-14095 GCA_900067695.1 Picea abies
TACACCAATACACCACAATACACAATGCACAATATATGAGAAATAATCAATAGTTATTGTTCAAGGGAAGTAGTCACTTCCAAAGGTAGCTACATTTTCCAAATGTAAAGGGAGGGATAAACCTCCAAGAGGAAGATACAATCCTCCAATATCAAGAGACAGTTGAACTATCCATCCTTTCCCCTTCCTTCCATCCAAGAATATATGAGAGATAATAAAACTTAACATTAAATCATCACCATCAACCAATCATCAAGGAGATTCCATAGCTCACAAAATCATTCATGATGAGTATCTTCAGTCGTAGAGATTTTTTCCTATATGGCATGGCCCTAGCATGGTGAGCCATATGATGTCGATAATGGCTCATGAGTTCCTCAATTATGAAAATGATCCATGGCTTGAGCCTAGAAATGGGCTCTCCTTTGTCTAAAACATCAATATGTGTAGTGGCTTATAGATAGGTGTGTGGTATGACTGCCTTTTGTTTTGTGTATATCATATCCCAAAAAATCCAAAAATATTTTATTTTTAGGATTTCACTATGTGTGTTACCTTGGAATGTAGTTTATGATTGTTGATAGGATTCTAGGGACATTTGTGAGATGGGGACATCCATTTAAATTGAGGTACGTGTCTCTAAAATAGCATATAAGGAGAGGTTTTCCCCTACATTTCCCCCTTTGCATTATTAAAATTCTTTATTTCCATCACTATACCTTAGGTTCCCACCATTTATGTTGTTTAAATGGTCACACTTTATTAGTATTCTTGCCTCACTTCTTATTTTTTCTACATAACCGTTTTCTTCCATTTATTATTGCATCGAATCCATGCGTCAATGCTAGCCAGCTAATTTATTCCATGTTCTACACCCCTGGTTGAGAAATGTTGTTATAAGTGGTGATTATTTTCCATTTCTTGTTGCAGTCCATTTCTTCAGTCACATTCCATGCACTTGGAACTTCATCACATACCACTTCTTCTCTCCAACCAAACTCACTATTACCCCTTTTTCATGCTCAGTAATCAACCATGATAAAGGAACACCCTGGAGTCTCCTTTAAGATTTTCTTAGACTCCCTAAACATGACAAAATTGTCGAGTGACATTTTTTTCTTTCACACTCATCAATTGGATTTGAAAGGACATATATTTGTAGTAAGTTTAACCTTTTTTTGGACCAGATTGAATAATTATGAAAAATCAATGCTCTAGTTAACATTGACTAGAAGAGTTCTCCCTTGTATTGTTTTATCCTTTTTCGGGCTCGGGAGAGAACATTTATGAAAAATCATATCCTTGGAGTCTTATTTGTCCTTTTATACTCTCTAAATATGAAATGACACATGAGAATTTACTTTCTTGGGCTCGTTACGTCCATGCGATTGTATATGGAGTTTTCTTTTAGATCTTTCTAGACTCCTTAAATATTGAAAATACCATCGAGCACCATTCTCTACCCCGGGCTCAAGTACTAAATCCACGAGTGAGAATATTGAGCACACTTTTATTTTCTTTTGTGTGTTTCAAACATGAAAGAAGAAAAATGAGTGGGGGGGTGGTTTTCTATCTAGTCATCTTCACAAATGGAAATTATCTATTGAATCACCCTTGAACAATGCACCTATTTTGCATCTATGTCCAATAGTTGGGTTATCCATTGTATTTGAGTTGCTACCATCTCCATGAGTTCTTGAACTCCGTTGAATGGTTACTCTTCCATTCCTCCATAGTGATTGGTTTGGTCATTAACGAGTCAATGTTGCCAAGTTAAGTTATTCGTCATGTTTTTTTATTTAAGGGAAGTTAGCTTGTGTCAACTAGATTCGGTCCTTTAGCCCATTTATCCCGGCCATCCCTGAGTTAGTTGTACTCTACCATTACACTCTCCACACCATCTACCTTTACATGTTTTGTGTCTATTTATGGGGGATACATCAAGGCCCTCCTTCAATGGATTTCAACCTGTCGACTCCAAATAATTATCCAGGATTGAAATATAGAAACCAGTTAGTACACTGGGATTTGAATACATCAACGACATATTCCCTTTCATTTCAGTAGTGGTTTTACATCATTGGCTCCTATTGAATGAATCTAGGAGTGTTCGACTTCAACTCGTTTATTAACACATTCTAGATTGTACTAGGTATATTGGGGTCCACCATCATCATCGGTGGGTTCCCTCGCATCTGTTAATGGTATATATCAATGATTGATAATCAAACAATTTATACCATGCTCAACCTCAACTCATTTATTCACATGTTGTATATTCACACCATTAGCCTTTGGGATGAAGACTTTGGGTTGGGATCCCCACATTCATTGATGGTATTCCCTCCCAAGTTGTGATGGATTTATTCATGAGTACTTCAGAGATCGCTCGGGCATCAAGTCATATCAATGATTTGTATACTATGAAATAGATTCACATTTGTATTTAGTTGTGGCTATGTTTTCACTTGTGACATGAATCCATATTGTATTCTTTCATAGCCATGATCTAATTGTATACGTCATGCATGGAACCACAATATATTTTTTGTGTCTATGCTTAGTTTTTATTACCAAGCATGGGTATGTCCTCCTTGGGGATTTTATTATTATACCAGACTAATGAATCTTTCTTTCCAGGTTCCTTCACTCAAATCTCTATGATTTGTTTTGTAAAGTATTTCGGCCATCAAACGCCTTTTATGGCCTCACACTTTAGGGGGAATCTATTTTACAGTTATTTTCCAACTGATCACTTGATAAGCATCATCTAGGGGATAGTATTCTGAAACACTAAATCGTACAACTTCTCCCTTGAGTTTGTAGTAAATTTTTTCTTCGTCGTTGGTTTCCCCTTTACATCCTATGAGTAACAAGTGTTGGTTTCTCATTGTCCGCTTGCAAAGGGTGATCAGTTTCTCCCTCCAATAATGCAAGGCGCGATCTGGTCTATTACTACCTATTAGGATTGGTTTTGTTAGATGAGATTAAACCCCAGATTCTTCGTGGCTCGACCTCGAGAATATTTTCATCCTGGGAATGGATATCTTATAGAAACTACCCTTTGATATTATCTCTACTATCCTATAAATAATGGGGGTCTCTCATGGGAAAAGGGGATAGAAAGGAGAAAACAAACTTATTTTGGCGGTTTGATTACAAAGCTTGGGAAAGGACTGCATCAACTTCCTTGATTGTAATTTGTAAACCATTTTTCCATTAATATAAGATGTACAAGATTTTCCTCCTTACCTGATTGTATGTAATTATTATAATCTTTGTAGGGAATTGATATTCTTATGTTATGTCACTAGATCTATTAATTCATTTGTACATGATTAGTTTGATCTTGTGAAAGGTTTCTTTGTGTCTCTATGTGTGAATAACCATGTTGGTAAGAGAGAAGGGTATCTTCGAGAAAGTTAATAGTTAAGGAGTGTGTAGGGACAACCATTATATCATCGGGTAATCCTTTCATTCCATCAACTTGTAGGTATTTTCATGTATGATTTATATCTAGGAAAATATATAGCATACATCTCTATTATGTCTTAGGTATAGGAAGAGCCTAAGTGAGTTAAATATTGCATGGTTCATTTACCCTACAACACCCCTGGAAGACTCACCTATAAAAGGCACGTTGGTGCTAGGATTAGCTCACAATTCGGGTGTGTAATAATTGAGTTGATTGATGGTAACTATATTTCCTTGATGGGGAAAACATATGATGCAAAAGAAAATGGATGCAAAAGCCTTCATTGTGTAGAATCAAGTGCGACCAAAAATAATATTATATTCGAGCATGTAATCTACTACTTTGACTTATACGGAGACAATATTTTCCCCGAGCTCAATCGATAAGGAGGTGAGAATTTCATGGGGTTTGAAAAAATGTCCATCAAAAATTTTTAGGATGCTTTGTGATGTGGTGATCTTAGGAGAACCATGGTATTTGCAACATGATAAAGACATAATGAAAGTTTCCACTCCATCGATCATCGTACGAAATATATTCTTGTTGAGACAACCAACTCTAATTTGAAATGCTAATTGGTGTGAGAGACGTGACTCACTCTGTTCTATGTCAAAGGAAATAATGTTTGAATCTTAAGGGTCAATTCCCAATATGGATTATAGCAAGGATTCCTTCTATGAAGTAAATATCTTCAATACTTCGAGTGTCGAAATGGCACATGGGGCCTGAGCGATATCTTCCACTATACTATAGTGTTGAGCTGCTTGAGAATTCAAATTATGGGTAGTTCATCAAAGTACCCCTTTTGGAGGGAGGATTGCAAGTTCAAAAGTTTGTTTCTCTAATGTGAGAGGGTCATTGGGTGGTGTAGTCGATGAAGGATCCGTGGATGAAGGCTCCCCTTCTTGGGATTCATAGTTCTTTTCTCTGGTGGATAGTGCCATTGTAGATTTAACCATCATAATATTTGTGGTTGAGGACCCTTTTTTTTTGTTATCAGACAAACCGTTAAGTGCGGACACAAACTAATATCCCTAGCTTCAATAGGAAGCTAGAACAAAACAAGGCAGAATACAAACTTAACCTTATATTTCATTGTAATATAAACTAGTTCAGAGGGACAAATGACATACATTTTAAACGACGTTTGATTTTCGCTAGTGTCATCCTTGTTGCTCCATTTTTGGATTCATGGGATGGTGAACCTGTTAAGAAGAAAAAACCAATAAAGAGAGAGTACAACAATATATATATTCCAATGAATTCTATGTATAAGATCGAGTTATACAATAAAAGTAGGAACACCTTTATAGGGAAGAAATGTATTACTTCATTATATTAAATGAAAGTGGATAATACAACCCATGCCTTGATGTTGGAAGGTACCTTCCAATGGCCCTTTGCTTCAACATAGACACCTTTGCTCCAATGATTTTGATGAAGAGAATTCAAAACCTAAATTGGAGAGCTAAAGCAAAGCTATCTCAAGTACAATCTATAGAAAAATTCTTCATGCATAAGCCAGCCTGGCCTTTCCCATGAGAGATCCTTCTTTATATAGGGTGAAAGAGGGATGGATCTTTATAGGGAAGAAATGTATTGCTGCATTATATTAAAATGGAAAGTGGATAATACAAACTAGGCCTTAATGCTGCAAGCTCCCTTTCAATGGCTCTTCACTCCAACACACACACCTTTTCTAAAATTCCTTTGATGAAGAAGATCCACCATCTAAATTAGAGAGCTAAAGCAAATCTATCTGAAGTACAATCTATAACAGAACTCTTCATGCATATGAAAGCCTTTGAAAACATTATCCTTTTCCATAAGAGATCCCTCTTTATATAGGGTGAAAGAGGGATAGATGAGGAGATTAGGATGATCCCACTAAATCAGAGAAGCGAGTAATATCTAAACCAATCAGAGGCTACCTCATCTTCTAGAAGATTCCCTTCTAGAACTTTCGTGAATTTCACTTTTTATCTTTTTTGAGGATCATAGCACCCTATGCACAACCAGCCTGTGGCAACGTCACAGTCTAGTTTTGGTGAATCATGCAACAATAAAGCATCATCGCACCCCAAACATTGATTAGGGTTCAACGATCTCCTTTGATATAGTTTTTAAGGAAGAAAAGATAATCCACTTTTCTCATCGAGAAAGTCTAATTTAGTATCTTCAAGGAACAAGGATGCACATATTGTCAGTTGATCACAAGGGTGACCAAAATAATGTGTAACAAAATGCCGCCCAAATCATGAAGTTGGAACATGTGACAGCTGAAATTATTTGTAGAATGTGTGTGTCAAAAACAAGGAGCGCATCGATCAGGAACCTGCAAACAATCAAGCATCTTCATAATAATATACCATCTTCTGAGGTAGGCATTCCCATACTCATACTACAAGTGAATCTAATCATAAGTGTCAATTGAGTCATGGCCACTAAAAATACATTGTGGATCCATGTGTCATTACAAACTTATGAATACTCCATCGCAACCTGGACTGTGTTTGCAGCCCTACACGATTTAATTATTTGAACAACAAACGACACTTTTTGTTGTTTCCTTCACCTCATATTGTAAATATTATCCTTTTGAGATGATTATTGTATTATAAAAGATGTTCATTAATTCTTTAAAGTTTTCATTTCATTTTTCTTTCATGTTTGATTCATGACTGAAAGCATGAATCAAACATGAAAACTTAGCTTCATATTATTTTCCTATACAAAGCATTATTTTTAAAGGGTCATTGTGCTTATATCCATTCTATATCTAACACTTGAATGACTTACCTTTTGAATGTTTTTGATATGATATCTATATATTTAGTTGGTTTTCATTTGAATTATGAACATTTTTGTGTTAATTTATTTAAACCCTTTGCAAAAACTATGGTCGTGCTAGCCATGAGAATTAATGCACAAATATTGTACCTTGTACTTAATCCACCTTGCTGGAACAGAGAACTAATAATTATTTTCATTACGAGTTATAGGTTTTCATGATCTGTGCGCTAGGTTTTCATCACCAGGTATGGTCGAGCATCAAGACCGAGCCCTCAATGTTCATACTATGATTGCACAGAGGCTTTGTTTTGTTTGTTTCCATTTTATCCATTTAGATTGGTTTCTTTTATTCCTACCATCTAAACCCAGAACTGTTTCGAGTCATCCCTGTTACAGTCCATTCATATTTGTAATGGCCCCTAAGGTTCAATTGGAGCCGAATGGCTACCAAGAACTACTCTATCATGATGATGCAATCGAAGATTTAAGAGTTCAAGGTTGGGATTCCTTCATCAAAAGGTTTTAAGGTTATAACCTTCATGTGGCTAAGGAATTTGCGCAGAATTTCGATGGGTGTAGGGAGAAAATTGGAGAAATCCAGTTAGGGGTAACTAAAGAGTTTGTGAGTGAAGCCATAGGGCTTCCATCCACCAATGAGAAGTGGTTCAAAAACTCAAAGATACAAGAAGTGCCATGGAGCCTCTTCATGACCTCCAAGAAAATCAATTGTTGTGAAAAAGGTATCCCTATTTCTTTGATTAAAGTTAGATGGCATGGTTTGTTGTTGATCTTCAAGCAATTTGTGACCTATGAGGGTCGTTATGGTCTAGTTTTTCTCTATCATATACGACTGCTTATTCATTTCATAGGTTTTCAATTAAATGTGCCCTTCTATCTATTGAGAAGCTTGTACAAAATGTCTAAAAGGTATAAGAGACAGAGCCTCGACTCTAGTCTCTTTCACCACGGCTTAATTAAAATGTTGTTGATTCATCATTTGAAAACCCTAGGTGATTGTTGGGATGGAATTTTAACTAGAAATGGATTTTCTACAACCATTCCAGTAGAAACCCCTATTTTGGGTGAACCACTAATAAGAAAACGGTTTGACATTCCAAATGACGAGCTAGACTCTCTAAAGAGAAACACTCGAGATGAGGTAATACCCGGTCAGTATTCACTTGAGCAACAGGTTGTTGGTTCCAAGTTGAATGAAACCCCTCTACATGAATTAGATGTTGGCCATAACGCCACTATAAAACCTGATATCAAAAAATTTCGCAATCAGGAAAAACAAAAACACATATCTCTAGGGTTTCACAACAAAAGAATTGGTCGCCTTATTTTGAGAAATTTAAGGAATCGAACTAAACCTCATTTGAGATCGATCGACCTGATCGAGGTCAATGAGGTCTCAGATCCTAAAATTGAAGATTTCTTGGCTGAAGAGGATCCATAATGTCAAAGATCTAATCCTACTCAACTGTATGACTTTGTTAATAATATTCCACCGTGTCTCAAGGCTAAATATGGATTCACTGGCATTAGGCTTGGTCAAGGGCACGTAACAGGTAATGTTGATACAACCAGACTTGGTTGTACACTTCGCCAACATATCGTTCCTCCTGTACAATGTGAGGTTTGCCTACATTGGATTGAATGATACTATACCCATATTCCCATCCTCCAAGCTCGGATTAAAACACTCACAGCTCACAGTGAATTACTGAGAAAATAAAATCGTGACCTCAAATCAAATGAGGAGAGACAAGCTAAATGTCTTAAGAAGACAGGTAACATTGTGATAAAAAAAGCAGACAGTGTTAATGCCATAATCAATTCCGAGCTATTCTGATCCATGTTTAGTCATTGGTTGAAATGGTAAAACAATTTTTCCCTCTTATTACAATCATGTTATCTTTTTGAATCAAATCAGTTTAAAATTAGATTTCCTTTGCCAAGATAAGACTGGCTACAAAATATTTCAATTTTGTAGCCAAGTCATTTTTAAATAAAAAATTAGTAATTAGTTGTTAAATAACTTGTCTAACTTGTTCCTGTTTCATTTTCAGGAAATGGTTGATCTTGATGATGATTTTCTGAGGTGGAACATGTTTGATTTAGATGATTAGTATTTCTTTCCTATTTATTTTGTAAAAAAGAATACAAAATATTAATTTTTGAAAAGAAACAACTCAGTTATGAGTGGTTGTAGGCCATCTATTTTTGTAATATTTTGATCTCATGAGATCTTATCCTATCTTAGGAGATGGGAAGATGAGATTTCAAAACACTTTAAATACTCTTCATTTTGTAAGTGAAAGGCATCTTGGCCTCGAACCAATTATGGATGAATGATTTTCAGGACTTAATGGAATAACTTATAACATTTCGGCTTTAGACCACTGTGAATGTTGTTTCATTGATGTTTTGTTTTCTCTTATATTGGGATATTAATATGTTGTATAGATTTAGTCTCAATGACATGTTATGTTCTATGATATTCATGGTATAGATGTCATTCATGATTTGTTGTTCCAACTGTTGTGACTCTGATCATCGTATCAATTTTAATATCAGGAATTTTCTTTGATGTTTAGTTGATGGATAAAATGAATGTGTTACATAAAGATTTCTCTGACTGTAATCATTTGCAATTATAAGATCACAAAATTAATGTATGTTCCCTATTATGTTCTTAAATCCCGACTACCAATACATTCTTTGAATTTATTCAAGAAAATTTCAGTATAAGCCTATTGCAAATTTATTTCACGGGAGAGGCAGCTAGATACTCTTGGTTCATACAGAGGCACAGACACATTTAACGAACTAATAACAGGTTAGTTTCACCTGCTTCTAATTTATGTTATTTTATGCATTAGTGAAACATGAAAGTTTCAAATTGGCTTTGACCATCTGTGCATATTTGTTTCACAACTTAGTTAATTCAAGTTTTATATGATTTACACTTAGAAAACAGAAAATATAAAAATGTGCTTTCTTTATCTTCTTCTCAAGAACAATTATCTTTACATTGATTTTGTAAGTTTCCATTAAAACTTGCAACCTATAAATTCTATTCATAAGTGATTTTTTTTATGTTTTCTTTCTCTGCTCAAATACATTTACAATAATTATATTAGAGTATATATATATATATATATATATTATAGTTTTAAAATTAGTTAGTTTATTCCCTTTATTTATTTTTAGGACCTTATATTCGATAACGGAGCCATTAAACCCATTAGAATAGGTTAAAACAAACATATTGGGTTACTTAGACAACCCTGGACCGGACCTATTCTTCCAGTTAATGGATTGTCAATTTTGCCTGTCAACAATTGGCGCTAGAGGGAGGGCCTGATTTCAATTGATGGCATGTGGAAGTTGTAAGACTCCTCCCCCACACACTCGCTCCCCTATCGTAATGTGTAGTCATTCAGACAACAACGTTACACATGAAACAACAACTACCTCGAATGATAATCTTGAATTTCCCGTTGAACCAGTGACACCAGCTCCTCAAGGGGTCGATGTCCAAGAAATTGTTCGCCAGTCACTCATAAGGACACATAGTTCCTTGGCCCACATCAGACAACCTGGTAGGCCACTTAATCAACCCTTAGATTTCTCTGATGTCCGAGAACAACTTGAAGGCATTGGTCTGCTTTTAAACCCTTTAGGAGATAATACTACAGATCCTTCCAAAACACCTACTCTCAGAGTTGGAAGATCTGGTATCCCACCTTCCCCACTTGGTTCATCTCCATCCTCTTCGATATGAGAGTCATCTGACGAAGGAAATTCTTCGTCTGAATCTTCTCAGCCTTCTATACCACCACACCCATGGAAAATCAAAACAATCCCGCCAGACCTTGGCTCGATCAAGATGTTGTGGCTGTAACTGGACCTCAACACCCAGAGAAATGGTTGCCTAAATTTGATCTAGATTCTAAACAATCTATTGAGGATCACATAAAAAAAATTATGTTGGCCATTAGACTCCAAAATGTATAACATGAAGATGTAGTATGTCAACTCTTTCCTTATACTTTTGAGGGAAATGCCTCCACATGGTATTTTTCCCAACATCCCTAGACCATTGTCTCTTGGGACAAGATTGAAACCTTTTTCTTATATAAGTTTTTAGATGATAAGTCTCCTGAAGTCTTGGTTATGGAGCTTTCCAGTCTGAAGATGAATCCCAAGGAGAAAGTAAAATATTTTAACAAAATATTTCTTATGTTAAAGAATCGAATTCCCACAGATTCAATGCCCGCTGAAAGTCTAATTGTCGCATATTACACCAAAGATCTACATAATAACATAGCAATTTGGGTTAAAAGGTCTAAAAAGTCCACATTGTTGGAAGCCTTCGAGGAGGAAAGCCAAACCGATAAGGACATATTAAGCTTAAAGGATAATCTCAATAGTGAAGCCGAAACAACTTCATCTTCTAAACAGAACGTAGAAACACTCACTAGGCCTCCTCACGCTAAAAAACAAGCAGAAACTTTAGACCTAGAAAGCTTGCAAAATAATTTCCAAAAATTATCAAATCAAGTCATAGACTTGAAGAGATCGGCTGAGGAGGCATCCTCAAGAAAAGGAGGTTTTAAACCACCTTTTAGAAAGCCTTTTCCTCCCAATTCGCCAAACCAGACCACTGAAGGTCTTAATTTTGAATGCTTACTATACGCTTTGCAAACTATTCTTGAAGCACATGATAATTATGTCCCTCCTGAAAGTTTTGAAGATGTAGCTGAGGAAGAAGTAGTAGAAGAAGAAGAATCATCCCCCAATATCTTCGAACACTTCTCTGACAGTATTTTCCAAGAAAACTTTGAAACTGTCCACCCTTACAACACAAGAAGAAAAACACAGAGAAAACCTTCTTCTAAAGTGAGTAATAATGTGCCTCCAAAATAGTCGAAACAAGCTAAAATAAAACAGAGTTTAGAAGCCCCATTTTTAGAATATGACTTAATTGAAAATTTGAAAAAGCTAAGGGCTAATATTTTTGTTTTCAAGATTTTGAAATTTCCTCTTATTCTGTAGAAAATGCTTCAAAGTATCGTATAAAACATTAAGAAAAGTGACCCTAGAAGCAAGAAAATTGCAGAAATCAGTTCTAAAACAACCAAAACGATCCCTACTAAAATGACATATGAACCTCCAAATAAAAGGGACCTAGCTGAAAAAAATGTATCAAATGTAGATAAAATTGTTTTAGGGACAGGGGCAAAAAATCAACAGAATTATGTTGTTAACGCTCGTAAAAATGTCCCGCCTTTTTTGTTAACTTTCAAAAATTTTAATAGAAATGTACATAATTACATGGTTGATTCTAGAACATCATCAAATGTAATGCCTTTATCTGTGTGTCAAAAAATTAACATAGAAGTTCAACCTTCTGATCTCAAAATCATTCAGCTTGATTGGATGAACATTAAGGTATTCGATGAACTTTAAAATGTTCTGGTTAGGTTATGTTCTAATCCTAAGGTTCACCAAATTATTGACATTATTGTTGTTGACATCCCTGAAGTCTATGGTTTGTTTTTAACCAGGGACTAGTCTGAACAACTGCATGGTTACTTTGCCACAGATTGGTCTCATTTGTGGTTGCCAGAAAATGGACACCCCAACAAAATTAGGATAAATCGTGAACAATATCTCAAGCACACCGTTACAGATCTAAATGATGCAAAAGAATCGTTTACTGCATATACTAATTCATTTGAAGTGTAGGGAATGAACACCTTCTTTGGTAACTTCATGACTGAAATTTCCCCATTCACTAATCATGGGCAACAATTAGAACTTCTGACCTATACTCAGTCATTAGCTTTGGAAATTGTGTCAAACATTGTTGATGAAGCTCAAATATGGTCGTTGTACTTTGATGGATCCAAATCCAAAGAAGGAGATGGTGTAGGATGTGTACTCATTGATCCTACAAGTAGTAATAATTTCATTGCCTATCGATTAGAGTTTGAGTGCACTAATAATATCGTTGAATACAAAGCACTTCTATAAGGGCTTAAGAAATCTTTGGATATGGGCATAATAAATTTAAATGGTTTCGGTGATTTAGAAATCGTGGTCAGGAAGGTAAGAAATTCCATACATTGCTTATCACCACATCTGAAAAGTTACCAAACTGAGGTATGGATTTGGATGCAAAAATTTGGAGCATTTAATATAAATTCCATTCCTAGGATAAATAATTCAGAGGCTAATTTATTGGCCAATGTCTCTTCTAAAAGATTTCCCACAGAAGGCATTTCCCTTAATGCATTTTCGATTGAATTGTTGTTCAGGTCGTCGATCCTGGATAATATTACCAATTGGAGAGTGTTCGACGACGATAAAAAAATCATCAACTTCTTGCATATGAAGGACACCTTCCAAGGTGCAGTCGTCCATGAAGGAACTCATGATGAAAACCTTCACAACTTCATGGTAATATCAGATTATAGATCTTCTAAATTGACATCTAATTTGGTAAACTCTATCCCTAGATCTGTTGTAAGACTAGAGAATTTTTATGACTTGCATGATAAATTTAGAGGGTCAGTTAATTGTAAAATGAACAGTTCTTCCTTGAATTATGAGATGGTAAATTTAGGGACTAAAGATAATCCTCAAAATATCAATTTGGGAATGGGATTCTCTGAGAAAGAA
The DNA here is from genome assembly GCA_900067695.1 of Picea abies. Classification (NCBI taxonomy): domain Eukaryota; kingdom Viridiplantae; phylum Streptophyta; class Pinopsida; order Pinales; family Pinaceae; genus Picea; species Picea abies. Next base: position 12,962 of record CBVK0101888929.1, read on the forward strand.
ATATCTGCCTTTATAAAATTATTTAAATAATTCAAAGACGTCTTTTCCTGGACATATGATGAATTGGAAACATTCAATCCTAATATAATACAACATGTCATCCCCATGAAACCACAAACTCAACCTTTTCAGCAAAAGTTAAGAAAGATGCACCCCAAAATGGAACCCGCTGTCAAGAAAGAACTGAATAAATTACTAAATGCAAAGATAATTTTCCCGGTGAGGCACACACAATGGGTGTCTAATCTAGTTCTTTGTAAGGAAGAAAAGTGGTGAAATTTGACTTTGTGTCGACTTTCGTAACTTGAACCGAGACTCTGATAAAGATAATTATTTTTTTCCTCCAATGGAACAAATTCTTCAACAAGTTTCTGGTTCCGAACGACTATCTCTGTTAGATGGTTTTTTGGGATACAACCAAGTCCTCATGTCTCCCTCAAATCAACTCAAAACCACTTTTCATACCCCATGGGGCACTTATGCCTACAAGAAGATGCCTTTTGGGATTATAAACGTCGAGACCACTTTCCAAAGAGCAATGGACATTGCTTTTCATGGTATCATAAATCAATCAGTAGTGGCCTACCTTCATGACGTTATCGTTTTCTCTAAAAACAAGAAAGATCACTTGTCTCACCTTAGGGATGTCCTAGAATGATGTCACAAGTACGACATATCTCTCAACCCTAAGAAATCAGTCTTTGCGGTAGAACAAGGAAAACTACTTGGGTTCATAGTGTCCAATGACGGAATGATCATTGATCCTGAAAGAACCCAAGCTATTTCCAAACTTCCCCCTCCCTCCTCCAAAAAATCCATGCAATCCATTTTAGGCCAGATTAATCTCGTAAGAAGATTTGTCCCAAGTTTCTCAGAAATGGTAAGACCCTTACAAAATTTAATTAAAAAGGATATTAAGTATCATTGGGGACCCCAAGAAAGTCAATATTTTTATTCTATTAAAAAAGAAATAATAGAATCTCCTTCCTTGATGAGTTTTGATTTCTCTCAGGATTTCACTCTTTACACCTTCGCCTCCAACTGATCTTATGCTGCTTTGTTAACACAAAAAAATGTTGAAAGCAATGAAATACCCATTGCCTTCATGAGCTAAGATTTTAAAGGAGCTGAACT
>CBVK0101888932.1:0-41606 GCA_900067695.1 Picea abies
AAAGATTACAATTGCGCTCCTCAAGGTAATCCCCCATGTCAAATATTGGTGGGAGACTTTATATGAGAAAAAGGAAATAGAAGGATCCACATTATTTGCAGTTGCACCCACTTGGGGTTCCTTCAAGGTTGATATTAAGGAACAATACTACCCTTTTGGAAGTTATGACGACTTGTATGCAAGTTGGATGACACTGCAACAGGAAAGAGACCAAACAATGCCAGATTTCATCAATGTCTTCCACATATTGCGCACCAAGTTGGGTATAAAATATTATGAGAGACATATGGTTCTCAAGTACCATGGTGGTCTGCATAGATACATACAAACATAAATGGATTTTTTGGACATCTCATCCTTAGGTGTGGTCTATTGATATGCCGTAAAAATAGAGAAGAAGATTAAACAAAAGACACAACATTTTGGGTATGAGAACCCCTCACAATAGAAGTAGAGCAAGGGAAGCCCCATGTTTGCACAGGGGCAGACCTAGGGTTCAACGCTAGAACAACGCACCAAAAAAAACCCAACTACCATCCCTTTCAACAACACCTGCAAAGCAGATGAAGTCTCACCCGAGGTAGAGGCATGGGTGGTTGTAGGACTCTAGTGTCTGCAACCTTAGGTGGGACACAAATATGTGCTTCTAACACTTAAAAAAACACTTAGCAGCTAACATTCATCAATATCCATTTCTTAGTTACAACGCAGTTAAATCCTAATCTCAGTGCAGATAAACCCTAAACTACAGATCATCACAGTATTCATTCAGATCTAAGGTATTTAAGCACTAAGCATATTTACATAAGTCAGATCTAACATCCATCCACATCATTAATCACAAAGCATCATCATATCTATCTATCATTCATATATATTAAAGAACTAAACAAGAAAACACATAAACACATCAATACATCACACAAATCATAGCAACACAGCATGTACATGGTTCATCCCCACCCTGGGGCTACGTCCACCAAATATTATCTTCTTTATTATATTTGGTTAAGCTTCTTACAGGCACATAGCATCAAAATCCTACTCCGCAGAAGACAGGAGATCTGTGTGCACTCCGCTAGATCCTCCTTCTTCAACCTAGGGTACAACACCAAGCCTTTACATAGTCTCTTTCAGTTACTTTGTCTTAGCCTTGCAATCCTCACACAGTATGCACAAAGTACTTACAACTCTTGATCACATAGATAAAACACTAGCACTTATAATCACTTAAAACTGAATCCTCATTACATCGCCTAGTATTCTATATATATTACAAAATTGGGCCTATGCATGGGTAAACCCATGGGAGGACATTCCCATACCTGTTACATGAGCCCAAAACCCAAAAATCCCTAAAAGGGGGCCGATATCTCGTGATATCTGCTTCATCTTGCACTCCTCCTTCGACAGCCTGTCGAAGTCCCCAAATTAGGTCAAACATGATCAACAATAATCGAAACTTGGTCAAGGGCCAACAAGCCCCCAACACTCACCTGTCACTTGTCCCGAGTCACTCTAGTCTGGGTAGTTCTGCTTCGAAAGCCTCAAGCTTGGCTCAAGCTGCTTCGACTTGTTGTTGTGCCATGACCTCCTGTTCAGCGAACTCTTGGATGACTGCATCGTTGACAGGTCCCTCTAAGCGATGTTCAGCTACGGTGATGACTTGCTCTAGTTCTACTCCTCGTCGTTCGATCTCTACGAACAATTAACAAGCCTCATCCTGTACAGGTTGGAGCTTCTGAGTCACTTCCATGACTCTTCTTTGGATAGTGTGGACCTACTGTTGGGCGGTGCATTTCTCTTGGGATCGCTTCATTATTTCAATAACTGATAGGGGCTTCAACTGTGCCTGTATTATTTCTGCTTGCTTCTTCGCTTCCTGGAGCTATGACTCCAATGCCTTCAGTTCTGAGTTCTCAGTGAGTCGCTCATAATTTTGGGCGTTGTGATCACTTAGTTTCTTACATTCCATGGCAAGGGCCTTTATTCTCTCAATTTCACTCCGGGCAGTTGCTTCTCTTTGATCTCTCTTTCTATGCATAGGTATAACATATTTTTCACTATTCTTATCAGATATACTCATATCAAATCTTCTTTCATCTATTAATAATCCAGTTTTCAAGCTAGGATAGAATCTATCAAACATACCTATATCCATACTGTTGAAACAAAAATTTCCACTTTTCTTACTTCTACAGAGCAGAAAGCTTTCAGATCTAGAAATTTTCAATATTCTTACCTTTATTAGAGCACATAGCTTTTATATCTTACCTCTTTTAATAAAAAAGTCTCAATTTTTCCTTTCTCAGAGCACAAAGCTTTCACATCTCACCTCTTTTCATCAGATTAGACTTCTTTTCCTTAGCACAGATCTTGTCAAACTCAGTAGAGTACTGCACACTAGAGCAACAGATCTACGCACAGAACTTTCACAATTTTAGGTAGGATCTTTGCACAAAGCTTCTTCTTCCTCAGTTCCCAGCAATCACAGTTTCACGTCCCGACAATGGAACCATTTGTTGGCACAAGGGCAGACCTAGGGTTCAACGCTACAACAACGCACCAAAAAAACCCTAACTACCGTCCCTTTAAACAACACCTGCGAAGCAGATGAAGTCTACCCAAGGTAGAGGCATGGGTGGTTGTAGGACTCCGGTGTCTGCAACCTTAGGTGGGACACAGATATGTGCTTCTAACACTTAAAAAAACACTTAGCAGCTAACATTCATCAATATCCATTTCTTAGTTACAGCGCAGTTAAATCCTAATCTCAGTGAAGATAAACCCTAAACTATAGAGCATCACAATATTCATTCAGATCTAAGGTATTTAAGCACTAAGCATATTTACATAAGTCAGATCTAACATCCATCCACATCATTAATCACAAAGCATCATCATATCTATCTATCATTCATATATATTAAAGAACTAAACAAGAAAACACATAAACACATCAATACATCACACAAATCATAGCAACATAGCATGTACATGGTTCAGCCCCACCCTGGGGCTACGTCCACCAAATCTTATCTTCTTTATTATATTTGGTTAAGCTTCTTACAGGCACATAGCATCAAAATCCTACTCCGCAGAAGACAGGAGATCTGTGTGCACTCTGCCAGATCCTCCTTCTTCAACCTAGGGTACAACACCAAGCCTTTACATAGTCTCTTTCAGTTACTTTCACTTAGCCTTGCAATCCTCACACAGTATGCAAAAAGTACTTAAAACTCTTGATCACATAGATAAAACAATAGCACTTATAATCACTTAAAACTGACTCCTCATTACATCACCTAGTATTCTATATATATTACAAAATCGGGCCTATGCATGGGTAAACCCATGGGAGGACATTCCCATACCTGTTACATGAGCCCAAAACCCAAAAATCCCTAAAAGGGGGTCGATATCTCACGATATCTGCTTCATCTTGCACTCCTCCTTCGACAGCCTTTCGAAGTCCCCAAATTAGGTCAAACATGATCAACAATAATCAAAACTTGGTCAAGGGCCAACATGCCCCCAACACTCACCTGTCACTCGTCCCGAGTCACTCTAGTCTGGGTAGTTTTGCTTCGAAAGCCTCAAGATTGGCTCAAGCTACTTCGACTTGTTGTTGTGCCACGACCTCCTGTTCAGTGAACTCTTGGATGACTGCATCATTGACAGGTCCCTCTAAGTGATGTTTAGTTGCAGTGACGACTTTCTCTAGTTCTACTCCTCGTCCTTCGATCTCTATGAACAATTAGCAAGCCTCATCCTGTACAGGTTGGAGCTTCTGATTCACTTCCATGACTCTTCTTTGGATAGTGTGGACCTGTTGTTGGGCGGTGCATTTCTCTTGGGATCGCTTCATTATTTCAATAACTGATAGGGGCTTCAACTGTGCCTGTATTATATCTGCTTGCTTCTTCGCTTCCTGGAGCTATGACTCCAATGCCTTCAGTTCTGAGTTCTTAGTGAGTCGCTCATAATTTTCGGCGTTGTGATCACTTAGTTTCTTACATTCCACAGCAAGGGCCTTTATTCTCTCAATTTCACTCTAGGCAGTTGCTTCTCTTTGATCTCTTACATCCTGCGGAGTGTCAGGAATTGTGCGGAGATCTAAGTCTGTTATTATTTGTTGTAGTTGTTGGATATCTTTCACGAGCTACTCTACCTGATGCGTGGCTCGGTCTTCTGCTTGTGGTTCTAAGCCTATCACAGAGCGAAGTGCCCTGTTGACTGCTTCTTTCACTTCGAGTTGCTCCATGAGAAACTATTCTTTTCCTTGTTGCATTTATGTTTTATCCTCTTCAAACTTTGCCTGGAGAGAAACCTTCTCCTGCTCTGCAACTCGGTGTTGTTCTATGAGTAATCCTTGCACTTGCTTCAAAGCATGGGTGGCTTGTTCTGTTTCTTCTTGTGCTCATCAAAGGTGAGCTTCAGTTGCATCTTCTAGTTGACAGATTTGGGCTGGCTCATCTCCCAATTCTAGTTCTCCTGATGGCAGGGGCATAGTGGAGACTATGCAAATGGATTGAAGGGCTTGTTGTACCCCTCAGAGTTCGACCTCAATTTTGTCGTACATTTCCTCCTACTTGGCTTCTTGTTTCTCCATGATTTCCTATGAAGCATTATTTAGAGCTGCTATGATGAAGTCAAAATCATCAGTAATGAGTATAGTCTGCATCTTAGTCACGGTGGCTCTGGATTTCTTCCAGGAAGAAGGTTTCGGGGGAGAAACCTTCCTCTTATTTGGGGGATGAACCTTGTCTCTGGGAGGTGTTACTTTGTCTTGCTTCTATTCATATTCTTTTCCATGTATCTCTTCTACTTCATCATCACCCCCTCAGTCAGGTGATACTAAAGTAGTCTTCTTTAAGGCACTGCTTAAGTCTTGGACCTCTTCAGTCTTCTTCCAGTCTTCTTTAAGGCACTGCTTAAGTCTTGGACCTCTTCAGTCTTCTTCCTTCTGCTACTTTTGGGTGTGCCCTGTTCTTTGTGAGAATCCTCTAGGATGTCAAGTTCAGGGTTAGACATCTCTGCAGATTTAGTGGGGATAAGGAGGTCAGTTGACCAGTCCTTAGTTATCTCCGCGAGGTCCTCTTATGTGAGCTTGTAGTACGACTGAAGCTACTCCTTATGTTCATCGACTCGTGATGTAATGTAGATGAAGTGTCGATCTGCACGGAAATTCATCAGGGGTCAAAACCTCTATAGGGTGTTTGGATTCATGCAAGGTTCAACTTCGATGGCTCTCTTCAGCTGGAGATAACATGTGTGAAAAACAACGTTCAACTGCCATTGTTTTCTCATATCACTCAAGTAACAGAGCATGGTGAACTTCGCAGCAAGCAGCTTGAATGGCTCGATGTTCAGGAAGGTCGCACCTTCTGGCATTTCCTAGGAAACAAACGCGATGAGGATCAGGAGCCAACTAAAGTAAAACTTGTAGCCCTGATCTTGTGCTTCATTGCAATCTAGTTCCAATTGATTAACTAGGTACTTCACCCAGTTCATCTATAGGCCTTCCACACACTTCCCTACGAGATCAATAAAAAATCTCGTGACCTGCATGGGTTTTTTTATCTGTACTAGATTTCGAGCTATTAATTAGCATGCTAGGCACATTGCGCCACTATGGATAGAATCTACCTTGTAGCCTCGCGTCCCCTTTTCAACATCGTCATATTTATCCTTGATCTTTTATGTTAGTACACAATCTGTGGCTTTTCCTAGATAGAACTCCTACGGGTTGGGTTCTTTCATACTCAATCGTATGATCCTACAAATCAGCATCGGATCAACTGTCATATGACAATCTAGCCATAAGTATCTTCCATAGTAACATGAGAGTAGTAGCTTGACAAAGGCGTTAAATTCCTGGTGCCTTCCAAAGTGTGGGATCTTCATTACATTCAGCAGGGTGGACTATGCAAGGTTCAAATTCCACGGCTGAGGGATTATCTTTGTGTTCTTCCCCTTCGTCCTGTTTAGGTATTTATATGGGGCAAGCATACTATATTTCTTGCGATCTCCGAGGCTGAAGTCACTGAACTTCAACATGGTGATCTTGTCTTGTTTTGATCGAATTGCATGTATCCCCTTCAGGAGGTACACAGTAACCATGATGTACTCAAAATCTATTGGCACACTATCACGACTCACCATGCCAGCTAGAGATGGGATGTAGTTGAGCAATATGGTTGGGATCAAATTCACATTTTCTAGGTCATCTCTGTGCTTGGCTCTCTTTTCCACTGATGGTTGGGATGGTACGGCTCCATGAGCACTCGATGGAGAGGCTTGCACTCCTCTCATCGAAGAGGCTTGTACACCCACATACATTACTCTTTCCGACATGACTCTTTTAGTCATGAGTTCGATGAGTACTTCCTTCATAGACTCTTCGACTGTGCTAAGTTCTTCGGACATACACACTCGTGGTTGAATATCTCAGGTTAGAAGAGTAGCTAGTCAATGCAACGAGATAGATGGAAATAGTGCAATGATCACTTTGCGAAATCAACTATTCTGTGGGCTCAAATACTCACGGTTGGAAAAAGTGTTCTCGGTGCATGGAACGATGGGATAAATAGATAACTTGGCAATGAATCTCTTGCAATGAGTTAGAAGTCTTCATTAACTCAGTTATGCCTGTTACGGAGCGATCACAATGGTCTGATGGCAGGCTGTCTGACCATAAATGACATTCTACCCATTCAGGGTGTTGGACTAATAGTTATACTATTCCCAATGGTTATATTGCTTCACCATGGAAAAATGCCATGTGGCATTGTTCTGATATCCCAACAAAGTTCCAATTTTGCAAATTTTCCTTCTGCGAAGTTCCCTCTGTAACATTTTGTAACTTAGCTCTCTTCTTACTTAGTTTTCTATCCTTCTTTCCAGTGAGCTTCGTATTCGTATTCCTTTTTCCATTCTGATTCTTATCTCCTTTTGGCATAGTAATTTCGTGTTGTTGAGATTCTTTCCTAATATTCAATGGTAATAATTCTTCTTTATCTGGGGTAGGTACTTTAGTCTTCTATGAGTCTTCTTGCATTCTTGTAACTTTGACATCCAAGTCTCTGGTGTTAAAGAACTTCGATCTTTTTTCCTGTTCTTTAATCAAGTGTGTGATCCTCCTAGTCATGAAATATTTTAATTCTTGCTTCTTCTTCTCTAAGACTTCTTCTTCCTTCCTTATGGCTTGATCTCTTTCAATCTAAGGTTTTCCTAGTAACATAGCAAATGGAGCGTTGTTCTCAGTAAATTTAACAATCTCAAGACAACTTGTCCACATAGCATTGCAATAGAGTCAACTAGGTCTTATTCTAGGGAATTCCTTAGCAATATGTCCCAGTTTTTTGCAACTGTAACACAGGTTTAATCCTCTCCTTCTTTTAAATGATCCCCAACCTTTCCTATACTACGCACTAGGATCATAGCAGCTAACCTGCAACAAATTATTTCTAGGGTTATGCATCCATTTGTTAGTCCAAAAATTCTCCCTATGCATAGGTATAACATATCTTTCACTATTCTTATCAGATCTACTTATATCAAATCTTCATTCATCTATCAGTGCCCTAATTTTCAAACTAGAATAGAATCTATCAACCATACCTAGATCCATATTCTAGAAACAAAACTTTCCACTTATCTTACTTATACAAAGCACAAAGCTTACAGATCTTACCTCTTTAATCTCACTTTCACCTTTATCAGGGCACAAAGCTACTAGATCTTACCTCTTTAATCTCACTTTCACCTTTATCAGGGCACAAAGCTCCCAGATCTTACCTCTTTTCTTCATATCTAACCCTTCCTCTTGGCACAAAGCTCCATAGATCAAATAGTACTGCGTACTAGGGAAACAATTCTATGCATGGAGCTTTTCTCTTTTTTAGTTCAGATATTCGCACAAAGATCCTTTTTCCTCAGTTCCCAACAATCACAGTTTCAATCCCAACGGAACCATTTGTTGACACAGGGGTAGACCCAGGGTTCAATGCTACAACAACGTACCAACAAAACCCTAACTATCGACCCTTTTGGCAATAACTGCGAAGAAGATGAAGTCTCACCTGAGGTAGAGGTAGGGGTGGTTGCAGGACTCTAGTGTTTGCATCCTTAGTTGGGACACAAATCTATGATTCTAACACTTAAGAAAGCCCTTAATAGTTAACATTCATCAATATACAGTTCTTAGTTACAACGCAGTTGAATCCTACTCTCAATATAGATAAACCCTAAACTACAAAGCATCACAGTATTCATTCAGATCTAAGGTATTTAAGAACTAAGAATTTTTACATAAGTAAGATCTAACATCCATCCACATCATTAAGCACAAAGCATCATCAGATCTATCTATCATTCATCTATATTAAAGCACTAAACAATAAAACACATAAACACATCAATACATTGCACAAAGCATAACAAAATAGCATGCACGTGGTTCAGCCCCACCCTGGGGCTACGTCCACCAACTCTTCTCTTCTTTATAATCTTTGGTCAAGCTTCTTACAGGCACATAGTATCAAAATCCTACTCCACAAAAGACAGGAGATCTGTGCGCACTCTGCTAGATCCTCCTTCTTCGAGCTAGGGTACAACACCAAGCCTTTACATAGTCTCTTTCAGTTAATTGCACTTAGCCTTGCAAGCCTCACACAGTATGCACAAAGTACTTACAACTCTTGATCACATAGATCAAACACTAACACTTAACATCACTTACAACTAACTCCTCATTACATTGCCTATTATTTTATATATATTACAAAATCGGGCCTATACATGGGTAAACCCATGGGCCAACATTCCCATACCCATTACATGATCCCAAAACCCAAAAAGCCCTAAAATGGGGTCGAGATCCTATGTTCTTCGCTTTGTCTTGTGCTCTGCCTTCGACAGCTAATCAAAGTCCCAAAATTAGGTCAAACATGACCAATAATCCTCAAAACTTGGTCAAGGGCCAACACCCCAACCCATAGAACAAAGGACAGAGAAAATATGGGAAACATTAGGAAAACCAATCCAAGCCGCAAGAAAAGAAGGACAATAGGAAGACAAATAAATATACTGGGAAGTGGTGCGACTTCCATAGGATCCCCTTGCATAACATTGTTGATTACCGCTCAAAACAGTTTTTGATGCATGAGGTAAAAGCCTCGGAATCAAATGTGGGTTATGAATTTGAGTCAAAACTAGAAAAGGGAGATAATTAATTGACATGGAACCCAGTGCCACCATTTCTTCCACCAAGATCCATCCTGATGAACCTGAGGAGCTAGAGGAAGGTGAGCTCCACTTTCATTCACAGATGTGGGTGAAAGGCACTTTGATGCACTTCATCATTGACAGAGGTAGCTATAAGAGCCTCATCTTAGTAGAGGTCATCAAGCGAATATCGTTAACAACAATGCTACACTCGCATCCCTACACCATCGGATGGCTACATCAAGGAAGTGATATTCACGTGAGCCAACAGTGAAGCCTGTCATATGGCATGAAGCCATTGAATGATGAGGTATTGTGTGATGTTTCTCCTCTTGAATTTTGTGATTTTATTTTGGGCCAACCTTATTTATGGTAATTTCATGTTGTATATGAGTCTAGGCCTTGTAGTGATATTATTAATTTGAACAAGAAATTGTATAGGATACCCGAGGTAGTCCAACCTAGTGCTATTTCCTTGATCTTTTCCAACCAATGCAGGACGGTCATTTCTTAGACTAGGAAATTTTTATTCTTTGTGATTCATACTCAGAGTGAGAGAAAGGTGGAAGCCACATCCAAGGCCTCTGCGGTCGACCTCTCCACATAGCAGAAGCAAGTGGATAAGGTCGTGGAAGAATATAAAGATATATTTTCATCACATACTGGGGTACCTCTACATTGTTAGGTAAATCATCCCATCGATCTGACCCCCGATGCACCACGACCCAATGGGCCAGTCTATCATTGCTCTCTACTATAAAATAAGGAGATCAAGCATCAGATCCAATAATTTATCCATAAGGGACACATTTGACCCAACTCATCACCTTGTGGAAGCCCAATTGTGTTGGTGCAGAAGAAAGATGGGACCTAACGAGTCTGCATTGATTATCGAGCCCTAAATAAAATCATAGTCAGGAATTGGTACCCGATTCCATGAATCGTCGATCTCCATGATCAGCTCAAGGGGGAAAAATTCTTCAGTAATACTTATTTGAAGGATGGCTACCATTAGGTACCAATAGAACAAATAGATGTATGAAAAAATACCTTTAAGTCAAGAGAAGGTATTTTTGAATGGTTGGTCATGCCCTTTCGTTTGGCAAATGCCCCAACAAATTTCATGAGGATGACAGATGATATATTGAGGCCTTTCACTAAAAAATTTTTGGTGGTGTATCTAGATGAAATCCTCATCTACAATAAGACTTTGGAAGAACACTTGCAACATATTCAACAGGTTTTGCACACTCTGTGGTAGTACAAGCTATATGCCAACTTGGAAAAATGCTCCTTCGACATGGATAGGGTCTAGTACCTAGGATACATTGTTGATGTGCATGGTGTGCATGTTGATCCTTCCAAGATCCAAGTCATCCATGACTGGACATACCCAACCATGATCACTGAGCTTCAGAGATTCTTAGGCCTTGCCAATTTCTATTGTAGTTTTGTGTTGAGATTCTACCATATTGCATGGACCCTCAACTAAATAACTAGGGGTGGTGGTAAGAAAACATTTGTGTGGAGCTTGTCCCAACCAAAAACATTCGATGATATCAAGAAGCGCTTGTGCTCAGCCCTAGTGCTTTCATTAACTGACCTACAACAACCCTTTGAGATCAATATAGGTGCTTCAGACTATGTGTTGGACGCTTGGGTCGACCTAGGTTTTGTTCTCAATAGGTTTCCAACAAAACCCCCAAAACTATCGGCCTTCTTGGTAAAACAGAAGGAAACACTGAGCACATAGGGCACAATGCATTATCACCCGAGATAGCTTTATGGGGGACTAAAATACTCAGGTATTTGCAGTCTAAGAAAGAGTGGGGACTGTGTTTTGATTATTTTTCATATGCATCAACATCATTATTCATTCATCTACTTCTAGGATTCATTCATCAGTAAACTATGCATGCATGCTATTAAACTCAGATTTAAGAATTCATTCTCTAACTGATACATCACATAACATTCAAACATTCATTCAGACACATGAACACAGTGGATTTACCATGGTTCAACCCCTCCTAGGGCTATGTTCACAAAGATATGTCTCTTCTTCTCTTTCATTCATTCTTCTACAAAATCCGCGTTGCGTGCATTACATCTTTAGGATTATAATCAAAAGGAGTGTGAATACCCTCTGTGAGGCAGACTAGATCACACTAGGCTCCATATCCTATGACCTAACCATCAGAACCTAACTTATTCATCTCAACAACAATAACAACCATAAAAATCGATAACCAACCTCTCCTAGACCTCTTAAGCCTTTATTTATACTATTCTACTGGATTATAGCCATTACATTCATCTCCCAAAAACCTAACCCTATCATGGCTAGGTTTGAATGCATGGGAAACATGCTTCTTTTCCTCCTTCGGCATGTTTCTTTTCCACCACTTATGGCACGTGCTCCAAAAATAGATCTTTCTCTCCAAAAATAGGCCTGCGCCCAAAATATAATTTTCTCCCAAAATAGGCCTGTGCCAATAGTCCCCCGACACTAACATGTGGTTCGTCCCAAGATACTTAGGAGGTTTTTACTCCATACATGACCTTCTCCAAGTCATGGAACTTTCCATCTAGTTCCTCCCATTTGAATTTTTCTTGCGCAACTTTCTCTGTGATCTTGTCGACCATCTGTGTTGTAATATGTTCTTTCAGAACTTTGTGCTCTCTGCATGGACCTATGCCATCCTTTTATTCTCCTCGTCCATTTCAAAAATTATTTGTGTTTTTTTCTCTTGGAGTGGTTCCAATTAGGCCTTCCTTGCCTTCTTGTTTATCTGTGTAGTCTTTAATTATCTCTGTAGGGTCTTCATCTCCTACGTTCCTTTCAAGCGTTTTGTGATACTCATGGCCTTTTGTCACTACTTCAACTCCTACATTGCAACGCTGATTTTCTCTTCTTGTTGGTATAGCTGTTGGACCTTCTCATATTCCTCCAAATTCGTCCACATGTGCACAGTCCTGTCAAAACTTTATGCGACAACCTTGGATTTTCTTTCGATGATATCTATTTGTAGGGCTTCATGTTGTTCTCTTTCGGCTGTGACTTCAGGAGGATTTTTTTATTTTAATTTTTCCTTGAGTTCCTCAATCTCCTTCTTGTACCCTTTGAGTGTTTGTGCGGTAATTTGAATCTATTCTTTAGTTTTTCTCACAACCACTTGCGCGCTATTCAAAATATTTGTGAAGACTTCATTCAACTTCTTCTCGTGGTTATCCACACGTTGCATTTCCTCCCATGTCTCTAAATTGACCTTCTCTACCATGAGTTGTAGCACATAATTTCCATCTCTAATGACTTCCATATCTATCACATCTTCCCTGGCCCGTGACTTTACTTCTTATGTAATGCTGACTTGCAACCTGTACAACACCTTAGTTGGTATTTTAGCTAAGACCAACTCTACCTATGCCAAGTCTTTAAGCAATGTTTGTTCCATGGCCTCCTTGAGATGCAATATATTTGTTGTAATGTGGAAGCTTGGACTTGTCTACGCTATGAGTTGGATTGTTTCTTCCTCATTTTGTGTGGTTTTGTCCCTTGCCTCTGTCAATCGCGGGATCGGTTCTACTCCCCTATCCTGTGTTTGTGTCGCTTTTATTCATTCCAGGACCTATTTAACATCATCCAAATCCTTCATGATCCTTTCTCTTTAGTTCTCGGCTTCCTCATATTCCTCTACCGTGCCGTCCTGAACCCTTTCTCCTACTAATTCGACATCATCCTTGGTGATTGTTTATTCCGAGATGTCCTTATGTGCCTTGGCCTTCTTGCACGACCCCCCTATTTGTATGATTGGATGTTTAGGTATCCCTGCATCTTGTGAAGTTGTATTTGTTGGGTTCCTTGTGTTGTTTTATCCCCCCCTCTTTGTTTCTCATGCGTGGAGACATTATCCTTCTTTCCTGTCTACCCATTCTTCTTTGGGGTGATGTCCTTCTTCTGTTGTGTTGTCCTAGGGTCAGGTTTCATCTACTGCATTGGTTTCTTCTCCACAACGCTTCCTCATGTAGGTGTCTTTGATGACTCTGCTTCAATTTATTTACCCTTGGGAATGTCTTTGGTTATGACTGGGATATTCTAGTCACCCTACCAATTCTTTATTGCCCATTCTACCTCTTTTGTGTTGATACAAAACTGAAGTTGTAGCCATTCTTTGTCTGTATCCCTGCGCTCCTAGATCCACATATTATGTCATGTAGCCTTGAAGTTGGCTATCTCCTGGTACTGCACAACCACCTTGGGAGTTATTCACCAACTATTGGCTATCTTTTCCTGCATATCGCTTAGACACCTAGAAAAAGTGTTGGAATTTCCACTTCTTCACTTTGAATTGGAAGTGCTCCCCAATGATTGGTATCGTACTAAGCGAAATTGTCCTACTCTATCATAGAAGTATGAATCGGTAGGCTCTTTCCATCTGATTAGCATTAGCAACACGATGAGCCACAAATAGTGGAACTCGGTCCCCAAGTCCTATGCCTCCTTGTAGTCGCCTAGGAACAGATTCAATCAATATGGGGCCCAACTTATCATGGTATCATTTTCACACTATGTCGTGGCTGCGACAAATCCTGTGCGGACCTCATCCTTGTGAAATTTTTAAAAGAGTTTGCACACCATCACCCTTTTTTCCATTCATGTGGCTGCATCATTAATCCATTTGATTATAATGTCATGCAAGCCCCTTTCTATTCCATAGGTTTTCTTCATCTCCTCCATTAGCACCTTATATTTGTTTTATCATCCATGTACTGTGTAGGTTTCTTACCATTTGATGGCAGTCCGGTGATGAACGAAATCAATTCGACATCGATGGACACTGGTCTGTCCATACACAAGAATCCTCCATGGAGGACTGCCAGTAACTGATTGACACATTTTTTCACTTCTTTCCCCCTATCGAAATGAGGAATCTCCAACAAATGAAGTATCCATGTATTTACCAGTCTTTCTACCCACTGCTTCAGCTACAACACTAGATCTCGTAGTGGCCCTTTGTCCAAGATTTCCATGCACACCTATTTCGCAAACTCTGGAAACTTGATGGTGTTAGACACATCGTGGTCTGCATACCTTAACCTATCAACGTAGCCCAACAAACATGGTGTGGTATGGACCCCATCTGGTATGCATGGTAAAACTATAGAGGCCTTAGACTTCTTTCCTGGGGACCTCACAATGAGTTGTTTCCCTTTTATCTGTGCTAGTGCACTAGATGGCCCAACCTCTGATTCTCTTTCTTCAATGGCCAACTATGGTCGTCTTGTGATATCTTTGAGTTGCACTTCCTCATGTTTCCTGTACCCTACCACAAGATGTGACCCTGGCCCCTCAGATTCTGTTCTTTCACTGTCAAAGCCATTTTTCTAGTGGGATGCTTTAGCCCTGGATGGTTGTTGTGGGTTTCCTATCGCTAATGCATTTTGGCCCCCCACACTGCCCTGTGATTCAATATACATCTCCACCATTGTTGGGGCCTTCCCTCTTCTTATACGAGTGTGGATCTCACTAGTTCGACCTGTGGTGAAGGAATCACATCGACATCGATGATTCCCTCCAACTGTGTATAAACTTGTTCTTCCCCTGTAGGTTCCTACGGTGACCTATGGTCATTTCATGTTTTTCGTGATGCTTGGCTAGGTGCACCAACCTTTGGAGTTTCCATCCTGAGGAATTATTCCTTTTTATGTTGAAATATAGTTGCTAAAATATTTTAAATCACTTGTTCGCCACTTATCTTCGTGTTTCTTAGCTCTGCGTATGCTCAAATTCACAATGAATGTTGTTTGGACCGCGTTTGAATTATATACGAGGTGTCATAATGTCCTGAATATTCTCATCGACGCTTCCTTTATTGTCATAAATGTTCTAAAACTTCTTGGGAACTCTTCATTAAGTTTCATAAATTCTCGGTTCATGCCTTTTTCCCCCGATGATTGATTTTTTCTTTTCTGACCATTGGCCTATTTTCCGGTGCCCTGTAAATTTTCAGTGCACCGCACGTTTCTGTTGTGAATTTCCTCTGGTGCACTCCATTTTCTTGCTGTCACTCTTATTCTGCACGCAGTAACTTTTATGTCTTTTCGGCTGATTTTGTTGTCTGGCACAACATTTCCCAATTTTCTGTCATTCATCCCACTTCCTCCTCTTTTTGTATTTGTCTTATTTTTTCTTCCTTTTTCGTCTTTTTCATCTTTTTCTACTTTTTATTTATTTTTATAAGTTTTTCTCTCCTAATATATACTATAGTACACTATATACATGGTTTCCTCACTACGCTGCAACTTATTAAAGAGTTAGTAGGTCTATTGTCCCTGTACAGTTTTAGTCGACTACCATTCACCATTCCTTTCAATTTTGTTCCTCCCAAGTCATTTACCTTCACATATCCTCCATATATGACATTATTTACTTCATATGGCACTAGCCAATGCATTTGGAGCTTACCAGGGTGTTGCAAGAATTTTTTTTCATAGAGAATAACTAGATATCCCTACTTAAAGATCTTCTTCTTTATGTGTCTGCCATTTCAGGATTTGTCCCTTGCTTTCTACAACTCTTGGTGGAATACTACCAGAATCTTATCTTCTTCCATTTCCATTAGTTGACTTAACCTCTCTTGTACTGCGCCTCTTTCTGTAATATTGGTAATTGCTGCTATGTGTAGATTGGGTACCATAAATTATAATGGCACCACTGCTTTCTATCCATACACCAATCTAAATGGTGTCTGTCTTGTAAACTTTCATCATTTAGTCTTGTATTCCCATAATACTGTTGATATTTTAAAATCCCAATCATCCATGTTCACATTGCATATACTAGTCAAAGCATTCTCCAAAATCTTGTTGAAATATTCTACTATCCCATTTCCATGATGATGATATGGTGTAATCTTCTAGTGATAGACTTCAAAATCCTCAGTCATATCCTTGATGGTACTATTAATAAAATGGGTGCCTTGGTCACTCATCAAAATCCCGGGACATAAAAATCTTGTGATCACCTACTCAAACAAGAAGTGCACTGTTGACTTTGTACTACAATCCTTGACTGATGCTGCTTTTTCCCATCTAGTTAAGTATTTTGTTGTAGTAATGATGCATCTAGCTCCTAACCTTCTTGCTAGTGGATTAATAGGTTCAAAAAAAAATATTTTCCACTTGTCAAATACCTGAAGAGTTACTTGTGGTATTAGGGGCACTTCATCCCTCCTATTGGGTTTGCCAACTTTTGGTTGTCAATTCCCTTCTCAAGTTATCTGATTTATTGAGCCAGGTTTCATGTCATTCATGGTTCCAACAAAGCCTCGAAAACTATCGGCCCTCCTGGTAAACTAGAAGGCAATGCAACACCTAGAAGGGAATGCACAGTCTCACCCGAGATAGCTTTAAATGGGTGACTGTAAGACTCAGGTGTTTACAGTCTAGGACAGAGTAGGGGATAAATGGTTTCTTGATTAGGGCCCTGTACTGCGAGCTGTTACTGTAATCTACTTATTCCTTGAGATCAAATACGTATATCACATAGTTTAAGTCTAGCAAAATATAAACAAATTCATAATAATGGATTAACTCATTCATCAAACTTAACCATTAATTGTTGAAAGAAAGTAAATACATGCAAACATTCAATGCATTATGTGAGTATTACTATGGTTCACCCCCTCCTAGGCTACGTCCACAAATATTTGGCTCTTGGCTCTTTTATTATGGTAGTTCTGCAACTCTGGCATAGTGCACTTACAATTCCCCACAAAACTAGGTAAGATCTATGTGAGGCGAACTAGACCGCACCAAGCTCCATAGCCTACGTTCTAATCCTCAGATCTACCTTCCCTCGTATCTTCCTTGCTCAACAGCATACAAAATCGGTTCATACAACTACAACCATTACATATCACCTACGCTCATAATCAAAACAACAACAATAACCATAATAAATCCCCCTCCAATATGATACTTTCGTATCTATATTTATACATTTCTAGCTCTTCAGACATTTACAGAATATTACAAAAACCCTAACCCTTCTTACGCTAGGTATTTCTCCCATGCGCTTGTTGTTCTTCCTATAACTGTCGCTTTCCTTTGTCCACGATTTCTTGCATTCGCGCGTGCTGATCTTTTGCCAGTTGTTACTTCAGTTTTCTGCACGCTTTCTTTCCCACAATCATTCTTCTTTCTACTTTGGCCTAGTGCCAACACGCCCCCAACACTAACATGTGATTTGTCTCGAGTCACCTAATTTCTCTGTGCTTCCTCAATCTCCTTGGTGATCGTCTAGAACTTCTCCTACAACTCTGTTGCTTTTGTTAGTGCCTGCGCAGTTTTCTCCTTGATGATATTGACTGTCTGAGTTGCCACTTCCTCACTCATCAGTCCTGCTCATTCTAGCTTAGTCTATGATGTCTGTGTTTTGTCTCCTTCTACCTGCAAAAGTAGTTCTGCTACCCATTCCTGCAACAGTTCCACTGACACTCCTATTTCTGTGTTTGCACAGTGATAAGTTTTGCTTGCATCTTCTTCAAAGCTTGCATTCCCTTGACCTGTTCTGGAATTGGTATGGTCTTATGTCACTGCTTGAGCTCTTGGATCTTTGCATTGATCCTCTCCTCCTCCTTGTCCTAGTGTTGGACCTATGGATTGTCTTCCAGCCTTGTCCAAAGTTGTGTTGCTTTATCTAGCAAGTCGCCTGCTATGCTGACCTATTTTTCTAGCTCCTGCAGTTGTATTGTTGGTTCTTGCTTCCTTTTCTCCTTCACTACTGGTGGAGTTGTTGGTCTAATATGTCCACAGAGAGTCTTGATATCCTTCTGATACTGATCAATTACCTACACAATTTGGTCGATCTTTTTGGCAGCAAGGAGTTCATTTCCTTGCACATTGGTTGGAAGTTTCCTAAAAATTTATTCCACTCCGCATTCCAGCTCGTTTCTGGGTTCCTTCTCCTCCTGAGTTTCAGATTTGGCCTATGCACAAATTGTTTCCAGCGCTTCTCGCTTCTTTGTTGCTTATTGTAGCTTGACTAAGTTTTTATGTGCTTGAGACTGCATCTCAAGGTTGATGCTAACCTTTAGTTTGTACAATTTGTTCGATGCCATCGATGTCAAGAGCAATTGAATATGATCCAAATCCTTCAGTGGTGTCTATCCCACAATTTCATCCATTCACGACATGCTAGGCTTTATGTAGATCATGGAATGTGTGTGTGGTGTTGGAATAACTCGGTCGCTTTATTCTACCTCCATCCTTTCTGTGTTCTATGTGCTCGATGGCTCTATGCCTCTACTGCTACTCATGATCTGGGCTTCCCCAAATTTCTTAAGGAATTGTCCCATTTTTGTCATTTCCTTCTACAGTTGATCCCTATGGTGCATTGCATCATCAAAATCCTCTGTGAGGCAATCCTGGAGCATTCTAGCAATCATCTCTCCATCATCCTCCGTGATTGTGTAGGCCGGTGGTGGTCGTTGTGCCTTCGTTTTCTTGCGTTCCCCTGCTTCTTGTACTATTGGTCTCTTAGTCCCCCCTGGTTCCTGTGTGATGGGGTTCGATGTAGTTTCATGTGCTCCCTTAGCCGGTTTCCACTGTCCATTGGTCGGCTGAGTGGCTTCTGTCCTACCCTTCTGGATCCCTGGCTTCTCTAAGTTGTCTGTTGCCTGAGTCAACTTGGTTTGGCCCGTTCTTCATTTCTTGGGTACTAGGACTTGTGGGGTTGTGTTTCCACCTGCGCAGTCCCTCCTTCTGCTGTTTGTCCTGGTACTTCTCTGGGTATGGTTGGAATCCTCCATTCATCAGGCCATTCATTGATGATCATGTACCTGCATCATATGCATCTTTGTAGTCTACTTGGAAAATGTTTGACAAGTATGGCACCCAGCTCATGAAGTTGCCTTCTGCGCACTGAGATGCAACAACGATGACTCCTGCCAGTACTTCGTCTTTGCAACATTTTCTTAGTAGTTTGCAGGATAAGATCTTTGTGCCCAATTGTGTAGCGACATCATTAATTCGTTTGACTATAATACCTCTTCTTCCCCTGTCGGTGCCATATTTCTTCTTCATCTCTTCTGCCAATGTTTTCTCCTTAGACTTATCTTCTAGAATCAGCATGGGATCCATACCCCGGGTGGGTAGTCCTGTTATCTGCACGATAAGTTCAATAGTTATGGGGATGGGTTTGTCCAGCCATACATCCCCTCCATGCATAACTACTAATAGTTTCTTGACGCTTGCCATTGCATATTGGCCTCTGCCAAAGTGTGGTATCTTCAACAATCCTAGAATTCCTATTCTGTCCAGTCCAGTTGCCCACTTGTGTGGCTTAGTGATGGTTTCTCTGAGTTGGTTCATGACTATTTCCTGCATAAATACCTATGGTGCAAGCTCTGGATATTTGGTTTCATATACTACGCCATGGTCAAAATACTTGAGTTTCAGTTGTGGGTCCACCTGTACTCCCTCTGGTATGTGAGGTAGCACAATCTCTGCAGCTGGTTTCTTTCGAGGTGAGCTCAGTATCTGAACTTGGTCCTCCTGTTGTGTTGGCTGGCTCGAAGTTATAGCAGCTTCCGGTTTCTACTTTTCCATCCATTCTGCCCAAGCTGTGGCCATTTCACTAGTCATCTCGGCCGAAAAAAAATCTGGGATGGGTATTTGTGGAATGTCTAGTTGCACTTCTGCTTCCGAGTTTTGTGCACTTCCGTTAGCTCCTACAGCTGCTTCGGCATTTTCTAGTGGTATTTCCTGGTGGGTTTCTTCTTCTTCGTTCTGAGGCTCGTGCACCACTGTTGGTTTATCCTGTTCCATGGCCTCTGTTTGTGGTTGTGGAATCTCCTCTAGTATTGGTATGGATTCTATTGGGAATTCCTCTAGCGACGGGATTTCGTCAATATCAACGATCTCCAGTGGGTGCTGCTCATTTTATTCCAATGGTCCTCATGACCTAGTCTGAGCCCTAGTTGATTTGGCTATTTGGCCTGGTTCTGCGAGCTTTGGTGGTGCCATAATGGTGTCTGTCGAACGTTTGCTGAGTTTGAATGGTGTCGGTGACCTTTGTGGTTTCACTCTGTTCGTTCGAGCTAATGTTTCTCTTTTTCTATTCTCCTTTCGCGAATAGACTAACTTCTTCTGTGCTCGTGTGTTGTATGGGCTCATCATGAATCTTGTCAAGGACGCTTCCTCCATCATGTAATTAATTCACCCTTAACTGTGGTTTCAATGCATCCGTGACGGATTCGTACTTTCCATTACACCTACTTTGTCGTCTCCAGTTGGCGCATTTAGTGCGACATCCCATCCGTCCTCGCCTTGCTTTAAATTTGCCTCATGTTGTCCTGTCAGTGTGATTTTTTCGACTTTCCTTTTCCCTCTTATTTCCTTTTTCAGTATGGCCGTTATCTTTTCCCTCGCTGGATTCGTGTTTCGTATGTGGCTTGTCCATCATGCTGCGCACTTTCTTTTTTTTTTTTTACTACCGGGAGTTCAGACGTGTGCTCTTCCGATCTTTCTTTTTTTTTTTTTACTACGCGGTGGGTGGTTGACTGTCCTTATACAGCTTCATCTGACTCCCATTGATCATTCCTCTGGGTTATTCACCTTCTATATCTCTTAACTATACATCTCCTCCATCCTTGACATATTTTACCTTGTATGGTCCTAGCCAATGCATCCTCAACTTTCCTGGGTGCTACAACGATTCTATGTCGTAGAGAAATACTAGATCTCCTTCTTTGAACGCCTTCCTCTTGATGTGGCAGTCGTGCCAAGATTTGTCTCTTGCTTTCTATACTTGTTGATGGAATCCTGCCAAGATTTGGTCTTCCTCCATTGACAGTAACTGATTTAGTCTTTCCTGGACTATGCCTCATTCTGTCATTTGTGTGATAGTTGCTACACGTAGGCTGGGTATTAGAAATTCTAACGGCACTACTGCTTCTTGACCATAGACTATTTTTAATGGTGTGTTGCCTATCAAATTTTTGCATGTGGTTCTATACACCCACAATACTGCTGGTACCTTGAGGTCCCAATCATCCCTGTTGATGTTACATATCTTTGTCAAGGCATTCTCTAGAATTTTGTTGAAGGCTTCTACCGTGCCATTTTCCTGTGGATGATATGGTGTGATTTTTTGGTGATGAACTTAAAAATCTTCGAGCATCACTCAGATGGTGTTGTTTATGAAGTGCATTCCTTGGTCACTCATCAAAATTTTTGGGCACCTGAATCTAGTAATTACCTGTTCAAACAAAAAATATCCAGCTGTCTCTGCACTGCAATATTTTACTGGTGCGGCTTTCGTCCATCTTGTTAAGTATTTCGTCATGGTGATAATGTATCTCACCCCTGTTCTCTTGGCTAGTGGGTTAATTGGTCCCACAAAGTCTATTCCCCATTTGTCACTTGTGGTCGTAGTGGCATCTAGTCCCTTATGTTGGATTTGCCTACCCTTTGACAAATATCACATTGTTGACAGTACTCTTTCGAGTTTATGTGGATCATTGGTCACCATAATCCTGCACGTAGTACCTTCTGCATGGTAGATTATCCTGCATAATTCCCTCCTGCTATTCCCTTGTGGGATTCTTCTAAAATTCTTGGTCATTCGTGGTCTAGTACGTATATTTGTAATATGCTATCTGTGCCCATATTGTATATATGTCCTGCGATCAGTTGATAGTCGGCTGCACGGACTACCGAGTTCTTCTTCTGTGCAGTGGTATATTCTTGCGGCGCAGTACCCATGCTCAAGTACTGGATGATCTCTATGAAGTAATCGTCAACAATCTGTACTGAGAATAGTTGTGCATATGGAAACTTGTCTTCTAAATTCATTGGTTCCTCTCCATTTGTAACCCTTGATAGGTGGTCAGGCCCTGCATTCAGTTTTCCTAGTTTAACTATTACCTCAAAGTAAAATTCTTAAAAGAGAAATAACCATCGATAGATCCCCCCCCCCAAAACTGGCTTGTTGACTAGGTATTTCAGGGCTGAGTGATCTGTAAACATCTTAAAGTGTTTTCCCAATAGGTATTGTCTGAACTTATGTAGTGCATAAACCATATCTAAGCCTTCTCTTTCTATCGTGTTATAATTCTGTTCTACATATGATAGTTTTCTTCTTGCGAATGCTATCGGGTGATCCAAGTCTCCTGCTCTTGGTTGCGCTAAGATATCTCAAAGTGCTATCACTGATGAATCTACATGTACATGGAATGTCTTTTCCCAATCTGGAAATACCAATATTGGTGCGGTGACCATCTTTTCCTTCAAGGTATCCAGACCATGTTGGCACTCGTCATTCCATTGATACTTTGTATCTTTCCTTAACAATTTTTCCATTGGCACTGTAATCTGCGTGTAGCCTTTGATGAATTTCCTGTAATATCCCGTATGTCCTAACATTGCTCTTAGTTGGCGGACTATTTTTGGTGCTGGTAGGTTAACAATGATTGCAATTTTGGCTAGATCCACTAGCATACCCTATTTGCATACTATGTGTCCCAATAGTATTCTGAATGGTATTCCAAATATGCATTTCTTGATATTTAGTGATATCTGGCACTATCTGCATCATTCTAACATCAGTCGTAAAACTTCCACATGGTTTTTCAACAAGCTATAAACCATCCAATCATCCAGGTATACTTCGAGGAATTGGTGGATGAATTCCTTAAATGCTGCGGTGACCACTCTAGAAAATATCGTAGGTGCATTCTTCAGTCTGAACGTCATGACTGTATAATAATAAGATCCCCATTCTATCGCAAATGCGGTCTTTTGTCTATCCTCTTGTGCTATCTTAATCTGATGATATCCTAAGAATCCATCGGTGAATGAGTAGGCTTCATGACCTCCTACATTATCGAGTACTTCGTCCGTGAACAGTGTGGGGAATGGGTCATGTAGGCATGCATCATTCAACTTCCTCAATTCGACGCGTATCCTGATCCCTCTTCCCTGTTTCTTGTCCTGTACTACCATCAGGCTTATCCATTCTGATTCTTCAACTGGTTCGATGATGTTGGCCTCTAGCATCCTATCGATCTCATCTTTAACTTTCTGTTTATAGATGGGGTTCAGTCTATAGGGTCGTTGTTTAATGGGTCTCTAATCGGATCTGAGTGGTATCTTCATTTCTGTAAAAGTTGTGGGAAACAGGTCACTATATTCGTGCAAAAATTCCGTGATGCTTTCTAGTGTCTGTTCGTCCCAATAATATCCAATGCTGGCCATTTTGGACTGCTCGACGGTCCCGATGTTAACCTTTTTATCTTGATTGGTGCAGAGATGATCTATGACTCTAAGGGTGGTCCTTCCACATTTCTCTCACCTTCAACTTCTTTGATCGGAATATCGCGCAGATCATCTTCATCCGATGCTTCCTCCTATACATATTAGCATGACAGTAGGTCCTTGAATGTCTGCTTATTCTGCTACTGTACCTCTATGATAGCTTCCATTTCCTGTTCTTCAATGAATATGACATCTATGATCTGTTTCAGGGCCACGTCTATGTTGGGGTTCTCATGCTCGAATGAGAAAGTGACTGTAAAGTTCTATTGGAGTGTCACCCATGTCTTGGTTTCTTTGTGCATTTCCTAGTTCATATACCAATTTGTTGGTATTCCCTCTAAAGTGTGATTGAAGTGGTGAGACCATTCCTCTAGTGGCATCATTTTCCATAGGATTTTACACGCCTCCAAGTGTTCTGCTGGTGTTCCTAGTCCATCATATTTATGTCGATTGTTCCATATCTATTTTGTGTCGAACCTTATGCACAGTAATTGTTTGCATTGGTACCATTCTGTGATAGTCTCCTTGTGTGCAACCCACCATCTTGCGGGTGTATCCTTTAGTGCTAAATCCAGTGCTAGCAATCTCTGTTTTTCTAATAATTCATCTTCATATTGTGTCAAGAAATTTTCCAAATCATTTAGCCAGTGAAAACTGGGTGGTTCTCTGATTTCTGTGCCAATCCACCTTATTGCGCGGTCTATTCTGGCACACCTCCTCGTGGATACTTCATGTAGTCTTTGCTGCCAGTTTTCTAACCCGGTGTCTGAGTCTGTTGTGCATGAAGTAATGCTGCGCCAACTGAGTACCCCGTCTGCAGTTGGGTTTATATAGTCCACATCGCACGTAGTTTTTCTGTACAACTGGACGATCTCTTCTAAGTCTAGACAAGTGGGTTCTATGAACCTCTCGCCTTATGATGGGTCAAGTGGGGCTATGACCCTGTAGGCCCCCAACTCAAATGGCATTTTTCTGGTTTTTAAATTGATTATGGCCTGGTTGTCAAATGCCCAATCCAAACCAAGTAGCGCTGGGTAAGGTGTTGTGCCATCTACTATTTCGATGACTTCAAAGTCTTCCTTAGTGGACATACCATTCAGATCTACAATTACTCCTTTTATTCTACCTATTGGTAGGACTCTATGTTGATTTTATAGCTTTAATTGAACAGTTGAGTATCCCAATGTAGGTTCTCCCATGCATTGCCATGTAGTTTTTGGTAGTACATTCAGCTCAGATCCTAGATCTAGTATAATATCTCCCATATTGAAATCCCCAATGTTAGCATTTAGTCTAAATTCCCTACTTGTTCTTCTTCTTGTGTGTAGGTGGTTGACAGTTTTCAGTTCTGGCTTCTGTTTTGTTTCGCTGCTACATTTATCTAGGATATTTTGCAATATTTTAACAAATGAAGGATCACTTAACACTTTGATGCATGATTGAAAAAAGTCTTTGATAATACTTACTTGTTCCTTGGGTTGTATTCTGTTGGTATGGTCCAGTGATGGTGACATTTCATATTTCAGATCTTCCTTGCTCTACTGTGCAGTTGGCACTGTGTCTTCCTTCTGGAATTCTTGTTGGGCTTCTGTAAAGAACTCCTTCTCCTTATGGGTGTCGAAATTCTTCTTAGATTCAGTGTTCTTCTTTACCCATTGGTTTTGCGCTGGTTCCTGTCGAGCTGCGTCATTTCCTATTTTCGTTCCTCCTTGAGTGACTATGTTGATGTTTCATCTGTCATCCCTTGCTTCGGCTGAAATCCACTGAACATTCTGGTTATTTTGATTCATTTTTTCCTGGATCTTTATGAGTAATGTCAGACATTCCTCTGTATCATGGTCCGATGTGCGACAATACATACAAGTCGTTGGTGGAAGTGGACACTCCCGTGCATAATGTCTTGGTTTCTGGCAATTGTGACATGTGACTACCATGTCTAAAACCTCCTCTGGCTTGTCCTACTCCTCTCTAAGTTACGCGATCACCCCCCGATGCGTTATATTGTGGTCCCTGATTATACTGCATGGTATTGTACTGGGATTGTGTTAGGGTCCTAACCCACACATAGGTGGAACATTATATTCAGATGTAATAAAAGTCAATATTAATAAGGCCTTTCATTAAAATAGAATAAGGCGGATGTAAAAAGGCCTAATAGAAGCTTCCTCTTCTAGAAGGATCTTCCTCTAGATGCTTCTTTTGATAGACATATTTAGTATAAATAGGAGTCGATGGTATGAGAACCCTAGCTCGGATATTATTGTAATAGAGCTTTTCTCGACTGGAGGTTGCCCCCTTGAAGAGGTCCATGAAAATTGCTTTCAGAATCAAAGTGTTATTTCTGTTGTTATTCTTATATCATTTCAGTGATATTGTGGTGATTGTTATGGTTATATTGTTGTTATTCTACCATTTCTAGCATTTTATTTCTGTTTAACATACTTTTTATATCTGATATATTACAAGTGGTATCATAGCACTTTCCTTGGTAGAAATTCTGGGTAATTTTTTTTTCAAGATAGAGACGTATTACGACATCTTTAAGCCACATAGATCTATCGTTACGTGCATAAACCTGCGGTTGAGGGATTCATACACGCAGGAAATACAAGTGGTTCTTAAGAGCACATATGTTGGCCACACTTGTAACCCCTATTGGTACCCCTTCAATTGGTAGCGCATCAGACAACACATGTGTACTGATCGACCTAGATTTTCTAAAGCCCTCTTTAGATAAACCGATCGGCCGCCTGACTACTATAGTGCCAATGAGAACAACACTCGGGAATATACTCTCTACTACCTGGGTAGTCGAGTAGTACAGCTAAGGGTACATTCTATCCTCCTTAGTTAGTGCCAGATATTGGGCCAAGTACTACTATTGGACCCCAAAAATATATCAGAGAGCTATAGCACAAGGCAAACCCTTGTATTTAGAACCCTTGAATACCTAACCCTTGGGGAGAAAAACATAAACAAATTAAAACAGACAAGATCTATTGTCGTGCAACTATGTTCGGGTTACCAAGTAACTGCACATTTCTTCCTGGTTAAGCATTTGAGCATTTCATCATTGCAGTATTCTTCAGACCAGAGTATAACTCTGCAGGTGTTCAAAAAAATAAAAAAATAAAAAAAATAAAAAAGCCTGGAATTTGTTTCACCATTATTTGAGACCTATTCCATTGGATTCATCTCTTCACCCTTATCACATTCATACATATCATTTTTCAGAAAAAAATTTGACCCCACCCGCCCCTTTTTGGTTCCCTCGTCCTGCTCCTCTATAAGTTGGGCGATCACCTCGTGGCGCGTTATACTGTGGTCCCTGATTATACTGCGCAGTATTGTACTGGGGTTGTGTTAGGGTCCTAACCTGCACATAGGTAGAACAATATATTCAGATGTAATAAAGGTCAATATTAATAAGGCCTATCAATAAAATAGAATAAGGTGGATGTAAGAAGACATAATAGAAGCTTCTGCTTCTAGAAGGATCTTCCTCTAGATGCATAAATAGGAGTTGAGAGTATGAGAACCCTAGCTTGGATATTAATGTAATAGAGCTCTGCTCGACTGGAGGTTTCCTCCTCGAAGAGGCCCGTGAACATTGCTTTCAGAATGAAAGTGTTATTTTTGTTGTTATTCTTATATCATTTCAATGCTATTGTGGTGATTGTTCTGGTTATATTGTTGTTATTCTTCCATTTCTAGCATTTTATTTATGTTCTGCATACTTTTTATATCTGATATATTACAAGTGGTATCAGAGCACTTTGCTTGGCAGAAATTGTGGGTAATTTTTTTTCTTCAGGGTAGAGATGTATTCCGGCATCTTTAAGCTACAAAGATCTGTCGTTACATGCATAAACCCATGGTTGAAGGATTCATGCACGCAGGAAATACAAGTGGTTCTTAAGTGCACATTTGTTGGCCACCCTTGTAACCCCTGTTGGTACCCCTTCAATTGGTAGCGCATCAGACAACACCTGTGTACGGATCGACCTATATTTCCTGAAGCCCTCTTTAGATAAACTGATCGACCGCCTGACT
This sequence comes from Picea abies, assembly GCA_900067695.1. Taxonomy (NCBI): domain Eukaryota; kingdom Viridiplantae; phylum Streptophyta; class Pinopsida; order Pinales; family Pinaceae; genus Picea; species Picea abies. The sequence continues at coordinate 27,601 of CBVK0101888932.1, forward strand.
GTTATAGTGCCACTGAGAACAACATTCGGGAAGATACTCTCTAGTACCTGGATAATCGGGTAGTATGGCTAAGGGTACAGTCTATCCTCCTTAGTTAGTGCCCTTAGATATTGGGCCGAGTACTACTGTTGGACCCCACACGTATATCAGAGAGCTATAGCACAAGGCAAACCCTCGTCTTTAGAACCCTTGAATACTTAATGCTTGGGGATAAAAACATAAACAAAATAAAACATACAAGATCTATTGCTACACAACTGTGTTCGGGTTACCAAGTAACCACACATTTCTTCCTGGTTAAGCATTTGAGCATTTCATCACTGTAGTATTCTTCAAACCGGAGTATAACTCCACAAGTGTTAAAAAAAAAAAAAAAATCCTGAAATTTTTTTCACCATTATTTGAGACTTATTCCATTGGATTCATCTCTTCGCCCTTATCACATTCATATATATCATTTTTCGGCAAAAAAATTGACCCCACCTGCCCCTTTTCGGTTCCCTCGTCCTCATGACCCATACACGTAGCTAAGACTTGGAAGCTAGCTTTAATACCTTGGAATCTAGTCTCATCGAGACCCAACAAGTACTGAAACATCTCAGTGCCAGTGTTGTCGCCATCAATATAACCATGCAATCCTCAATGGATGAAATCAAACAATAACTGACCACCCATCTTGAATCTGTCTTTTTGTCACTCTGCACCAAGCTTCATATCCCTATAGATAACACTTCCTCTGACTCACTCCCAAAGACTGAAGGTGAAAATTCCTCTCATTCCCATAACTTTCAGCACCATCACTTTCAATGTGACCTACGCCTTCCGTGGGTGGATGTGACCAAATTTTATGGCTCGAACCCCACTGGTTGGGTAACCCAAATGGAACATTATTTCTCTTTATACGGCATTACAGATGACTTGGCCAAACTCCAATATGGTGTTCTCCATCTAGATCAAGAACATTGGCAATGGTGACACTTGTTTGCAATACTCCTTCCAAAACTGACTTGCATTCAAGACAAGCAACAACTATGCATGCATACTACTTATATACTAACGGGTTAGAAATCAAACATAAACTAATCAAAAGATAAAAAGTTCATGAATTGGGACGGGAAAATCATTCTCTTTATTACTTTGAATGAGTCAACTTACAAAAGTTGAGACCAGCCACCGCTCCTTGAACCTGATCCTGGGCTCCTCTTCTTCTATCCTTCAACTGCTTTGCTTTAAATCTCCTTTGGCATAAGGAAAGGCTAAAGGGTTGGGACAATGGGAATACGTAAATGGACAGAGTTTCTTTGCTATATTTTTCTTCCTTTCAAATGGTACCCCTACCCCTTCTTTTATAGGCTAGAAGGAGCTAGGTATTTGGACGAACCCTCGGCCATGCATGGCTGACAGTTTCAGTTAACTCACCCATAGTTTTTTGTTTCGTCGGCAACTTTCCTTTTTTCATGCTTTTGTCGGTCCACGCGTGCTGTTTTGGGTCAGAGAGCATGTACACACATGCAATAATGGTTAGGGCGCGTGGGCCTTTATAAGAGAGGATTTTGAAAGAGTTGTTCAACAGTGTTTTGGCAAAGAAGAGATATAAGTTAGCCTAATGTCAAGTAAACATGTGTGATGCAATTTAGGGTTATAACAACGAACCTTCAACATATTGACTTCAAGTTCACCAAATTTGACAGCATTCCAGAGTCCTTTTGGAAGTTAACCAACCTTTAACATATTGACTTGTCCCATTGCAGCCGTTTGAAAATTGTCCCTTCTTCTTTTGAGAATCTAATCAAGCTCCAATCCGTTAATTTGTCCTATTGCAGCGGCATGGAAATGATCTCATCTTCTTGGTGGGAAAAAAGAAACCTTAAGGTTCGGACTTACGAATGCAACCGTTTGAAGAAAAGGACTTCCAATAAAGCTGCCACATTCAATAATGATAATAATAACAATACCTTAACTTTAAGGCGAGGTTTTCCCAACTATCCCCATACTTTCCACGAAAACGAAAAATATTAATGATAATTCAACTTCAATGTCTGAAGGGCGGGGTTCCATGTCTGGCTTTTATTAATGAACGCATGAGATATTTTTAATTCGTGGATTAGGATCCTTATATGTAATTATTAAATTAAATGATGTTTTTTATTAATGGATGTATGAGATATTTTTTTTTGGATGTATCTCTTTATTTTCCGAGAGAGGAAAATCCCGTATATTCAAAGAATTTTCTACTTACATAAAGATAAATCTCGTATTCATAAGAGGATGTATCTCTTATTCATAAGATAAAGAGGATTATTACATTGAATAAAATGATTTTTAAATTAGGATTTTATTACAATTTGTTCATTCAATCTAGATTGAATAATTGAGAAATGGGATGTGAGCCTTTTTTGCAAAATCAATTTGAGAATATTTTTTATTGAGTTTTAAAAAAAAAAAAAAATTTAATGATAAATAAAATGTTATAAGACTATTGTATTAAATTATGAATTATAAATTTTGAATATCGTTTTGATCTGCATTCAAAGTTTTAAATAATGAATGGATTTTTTTAAGTTGTTAAACTAACAAAATATGATTGGAAATTTGACATCAATAATAAATGAAATATTTTATTTTGAGTCGTTAAAAATAACAAAATATAACATTAATAATAGCAAATATATAATGGAAATTGTTTTGAAAAATCTTTATTTTTAATTATTTAATCTTAATTAATTTTATAAATTAATTTTGGTAGACAAAACATAATTATCTATATTTTGCACAATTGAACAAATAAATAGCCTAATAATTATTTGGCAAACACCACATTCCCCTACTAAATTGTTGTTATCATAGTTAAACAAGGAAAGTTACAGAGCAACAAATCCTTGCCAAGGGAGGAGATAGCAGCAAGATTTGTAGCTTCCGAGAGAAAAAAAAAATTTGTAGCTCTAGTTTTAAGATTTGTAAGTTTGAAGTTCAATTACCTATTCTGCGATTTCAACTTAACCTGATCAGTTTGGATTAGCACTAGTCTGAATTGTAGCAAGTTAAATCGAGTCTAAATATTATTAACATCTATGCACATGATTCGTTCAAAGATTCTAGGTAAAAACCTAAAGACATATCTAACGTGAGAACCTACCTCACCAACTAACTAAATGGAAATATATCAATTATCGAGCTTTGAGAAAATACAATAAAATAAACTCATGATAGTTACCAATTGAACTTATCAACTAGAAATTCATAAACAATTAAGTAATTAAGAGTAATACGGGGAAATCAGGTTCTATAGAGACTTTATTCATAAGTTTAAGGATTTTAAGGGGTNGAAATTAACAACATGAGAAGTTTAATTAATCTTTCTAGAGAAATTAGTCATAAGAAGATTATCGGTAAACAACCTAAAGACATATCTAACATGAGAACCTACCTCACAAACTAATTAAATCGAAATATATCAATTATAGAGCTTTGAGAAAATACAATTACCAATCAAACTTATCAAATAGAAATCCATAAACAATTAAGTAATTAAGAGTAATACGGAGTAATCAGGTTCTATAGAGACTTTATTCATAAGTTTAAGGATTTTAAGGGGTTGAAATTAACAACATGAGAAGTTTAATTAATCTTTCTAGAGAAATTAGTCAGAAAAGAAATCTGACTAATCTTTCTAGCATGGTTAAGGTGGACCTTCCTCGTCAAGATCGGAGCCAGAAAAATTAAAGACCTGTTCCCAACGATTCAAGGGTGCGTTGTCACAAGACATTATCGGTCGCTTCCCTCAATCCAGATAGGTTAACATTTCAAGATAAAGACAAAAGGGACTTCTACAATACAATTGAGGCTTTTATTTATGAAGCTTCTTTGTTGGGGAGTGTTGGAGTTGAACTCCCTCATTGAGGACTCGAAGAGTGTGTGTGAAAATAAATCAAGAGACTAAGTAAAAATAGATGATTGATCTTCTCAGATTGTAATCATTTCACTGCCTAAATAACGATGCATCGGTGGTCATCTTGACCTTCCAAGACTCGAGGATTTAGCACCATTTTAATTGGTTTTCCCTAAATTGCTCAAGCGGTGGCCGCCTTAACCTTTGAAGGCCACAAGATACCATTACCGCCTTAATTAAATCTTTTCTAAGATCGAAGGGGCAATTTTTTGGTTTTGTGTTTAGATAAATACCTGAAACGGATTGTAATCAATAGAGCTTGAAAGAACATTGAATATAATTTTCTATTTTGTATTCGGAGGTGTTCTCTCCATTTATACTCTGTTTTTTATTGAGTTCGTAAACTCGTCTCAGTCCTTGATTGGATTCGCTATTTTTTTTTTTCAATTTGAGTAAACGCAATAATTATAAGGGGAGTTAATACTTTAATATTCTTACACCATGAGAGATCCAAGCATAAAGTGTGGTGATCTTTCCCGAGGATTCGCTCAAGACGCTCAACTTCTCACAATTAGCCAAACACAGAATTTTAAGTTTTATTAAACTTCCGAAAGAATTTGGTAGCATCTGCAATTCCCGACAGTTGGCCAAATCAATATGTTGGACCTTGGTTAAATTCTTAAACGAATTTGGCAGCATCTGCAATACCTCTCAACAAGTCATGTCGATATGCTGGAGCTTGGTTAAATTTCTGAAGGATTCTGGTAGAATTTCCAAACCGGTGCACTGGGATAAGTTAACATGTTGGAGGCTGGTCAAGTTCCCAAAAGAATCTGGCAACGACCTAGAATGTGGAAAGCCCCTTAATTCTAGGTGTTTCAAGGATGGCAGCTGAAAAAACTCATCTGGCAAGTATAACTATATTCACCATTGAGGACAATCTTCTCTAGGTGCTTCAGTTGCCCTATGGACTCTGAAATCTTGAACAACCTAGACACAGTGATATGCAACTCCCTCATCTGCAGAGGTGCTTGCAATGCTCCCTCTATGTCAACTTTGTGCATTGCAGTATATGAAAACAACCAATAGTTTTTGCAATAAAGGAAAACAAAAACAACCATTTCTCAATAAATTACATGACCACTATTGGAAAGACCTTAGGTTATTGCGGTATATGAAAACAACCAATAGTTTTTGCAATAAAGGAAAATAAAAACAACCATTTCTCAATAAATTACATGACTACTGTTGGCAAGACCTTAGGTTCGAATCGGCTCACCACCCACCAGATATTGGCCCTTTCGGCATCACCTACACACAAGTGAAGTCTCACCTATAATATCTGATAAAATGGGAGAGTACAGTGATATGTACAAATATTCAATTAGAGTAAGTATCAATACATTAGACTTTATTATATAGAGTGCACGGGCTCTTATCAGTTCTAAGTTATTCCAAAGATAAATGGAGAGGTTGAGAAAATATCTCAACCACACATCAAACTAGGATCTCACAAATCCAACTCTCTAACAACCTCTTAAGAATAGGATCACACAACTCAGGTAGAGATTAGATAAGTAGGAATTATAAATTCCAACACTCTCTCTATAAGTTTCCCCGAGCTTGTAAATATAACTATAATGGCCAAGAGACTATGGCAAGCTCCATATGTGTGAATGTTGATTCGACAGACCTTTGCATAAAAGGTAAATGAATGTAAATATTGTTAATTACTAGAAAATAGATAAGTGTTGCATAACTACTGGAAGGGGTTGTACTTAGAAAGATCACGAATGCTATACAAAGAGATGGTGAAGGGGACCAGGAATGGTCATGTTAACCTTCACCAAACCAATACTTACTGGGTTTAAATGCTCAAGACCAGAATAGTTCTCTGACTCAGAAATGAATCACAGTCAAGCTGGTAGGAGGGAAGACCTCCTCAAGAGTTAATGAGGGGATGGGGCATAGCACCCATCTGTAAGTCTTTCAAACTTGACTGTGGGCTAGAGATTCGAGCCACACGCAACCTTGTTGAAAGAGGTGAGAAATGAAAGCATGGTGGGCAGAGGTGAAAGTTGCGAAGATTGCAGAGACGAGAGGTGAATCTCTCGGGTTTAAGTAAGAACTGGAATCATAAGCATTCTGAATATAGGAAATGGTGGAGAAGGTTATGATACAAGTTGACAAACAAGGCTAGTCCTCCTTGCTTGGTGTCATGTAAACCATTGCCAGGATCATGCGGGAAGAGGAGAGTAACCTATGTCCCTATTGTTGGTGAGTGAGAAGAAAAGATTGTGTCGCAGAGCATCGTGGTCTAGATCGGGGGTGGCTAGTGGTAAATCCGTTTGGAGTGATTGATCCTATGGTTGGGTGGAAATGGGCACCCCTTCCATTAGTCGCTTCACATTGTCTAGTTTAGATAAGTCTTTTCCCTGCTTTATTTGTCGAACTAGAATAATGGATGCCTTTCAGGGTAAACCTCAGGAAAAATAGTAATATGGAAGTATCGGAAGGAAAGGTTTTCCTTGTCTGAAAGATGAACTGATGAGATTTGTTCAGGAGGAGCCAAGGGCTATCGTGATCATTGGATATGGGAAAGAGAGCAGAAGTTAACCCCTTGAGTCCGTGATCAGGAAATGTTGGAGAGGGTTATGATACAAGTAGACAAACGAGGCCAGTCCTCCTTGCTTGGTGTCATGTAAACCATTGCTAGGATCCTGTGGGAAGAGGAGAGTAACCTCTGTCCCTATTGTTGGTGAGCGAGAAGAAAAATATGTGTTGTAGAGAATCGTGGTCTAGCTCGGGGGTGGCTAGTGGTAAATCCTTTTGGAGTGACTAAGCCTATGGTTGGGTGGAAACGCGCACCCCTTCCAGTAATTGCTTCACATTGTCTGGTTCTGATAAGTCTTTTCCCTGCTTTATTTGTCGAACTAGAATAATGGATGTATGATTGGACTTATATATATATATATATATATATATATGCATTTATGAACATCTTCTGTCTGAAATAGCTATGTTATGTGTATGCTTCCATCTCCTTGTGAATTTACACTTCCCACTGATAGACTGTATGCCTAGCTTAACCCCGGAGGCTTTCCGGGGCATAAGTCATCAAATGGTCGAGATAGGAGATATTGCATCGACCCAAAACCATATGTCTGAAGAGGATACCTCTTCCAAACCCCTTGTCGTGTGATTGCATTTCTAGACCCAAGTCCCTAACCCTTTCATGGTAAACCTCAGGAAAAATAGTAATATGGAAGTATCGAAAGGGAAGGTTTTCCTTGTCTGAAAGACAAATGGACGAGATTTGTTCGAGAGGAGCCAAGGGTTGTCGTGACCATTGGATATGGGAAACAACATGGAAGTTAACCCCTTGAGTCCATCGGACTTCGCAAGTTTGGTGAAATGAGCAAGTCCATCATGAGGGAAGTAAACCTCTCGAAGTCCCAAAGTTCCTAAGCTAAATCTGGGTTGTAGATCTGAGGATGCCCAGGAGCCATCCCAATCATCATATGTACGAGGTAGTCATCTTGGCGTTGACTGCTTCAAGAGAATAGAGTCTTAATGATGCTAAAAACCCCGAAGAGCGAAGGAGCGAAGTAATATGGACCATGGATCTATGGATCCTTCTCGACCATCTGATCTATGAGTTCGGAGTTCACACTTCGGAAGGTAAGAGGATTTTTCTTAGCAGTACTCCCAAACGTCGAAACCCTGAGGTAACCAAAGTCGTAGATCTATAAGTCTACATGGCTAGACCTCAACTGTGAGATCTAAGAAATGTAGAAGATTGTCAACCCAAGGTGGTGGGGCACAGTAACGTCATCCCTGGTGACATGGATCCAACCTTAACAAGTCAGCTACCATCTGGTTCTATTATGCATTACCTACCCCATAAGACCCTTCGATTGTGACATGCATCACTCCGGGTGAGGGCACGTGTCGCCCTCGATCCAGCTACATGTCAGCCCCTGGTACGTGCCTACTTGGCCAACTTGATTGAAGAGGGGACTAGGACTCCGAGAGCCCGTGAGTTCAGACTTCGATGGAAACAGATTCAAGTGAGTCAAGAACTCCTGAAGCCCAAGACCCGAAGTCAATCTTAGTCATTGGTTGTGATCAAAATATGGACCGTCAAATTCGACCCGTGTTTGTCCGTGAAGTTTGGACCTCAGCAGAAATAGAATTGGATGAGTCGGGGACACCCGAACTTTGTATTCCCAATGCGCATGAGGAACCTATTGAATTATACCTACATGGAATTTCCACGGAGTCGACCAATGAACACTTGAGGAGCTAGAAAGAGGCGTATCCTTCTAGTTTTAATTCAACTCTAAGTAAGGTATCCCTGCAGGAAATCCCTGGACAAGTAAATATGGGACTTGAGATCTCATATGGAGGTCTTGAGTTCTTAAGAAGGATGAAATTTCGACACCCCACTGAGGGTGTGTTACAAATTGGTATTGAAGCATGGTTACAGCACTTGACCTGCTTGGGCTCATGGACAAGTTGCATAAAAACCACATTAAAAGGATTTAAGGGTGACACCCTACCTTACTTCCTTCCTAAAGAGTCTGGTTAAACCCTTATTACAGAAAAGAATGAAAGATTCCTGCTGTGTGCGTGTGTGTATTTAAGAACTATGAGTTATGTGTTGTCCATAAACTAATATATTGTTAACTAATAGCGATTGTTTTGTTTGCACTCAAGCGGTCGATCAACCACGGGAAACTACAAGCATAAAGGATGTTGATGCACCATGAAGTGGGGGATGGCTCCCATAATAGAGACTAAGAATCTGATGAGAGAAGGGTAGTAGAGACCCCTCCGGATCTGGATGAGACTGTAAGGAGCCTCATGGTTGAGTTACAGAGCTGCAAGGCTGACAACAAGAGATTGATAAAAGAGTAGGAGAAGCAAACCGAAATTAATGCAGTCTTGCTGCAGATTTTATCCGACATATAGAGACAACTGCGGCATGGAACTGCCAGTAGTCATGTGGACCGATGACAGACAAAGAGGAGTCAAAGTCCACCTGAGATATGGAAACGTGGTCATTTAAGTGGCCACACTGGGAGGAGTACCTCAAGGAAGGTCCAACCTAGAGATAGGGAACATACATCAGGAGAATCCTCTGGAAAGGAAACTCGTGACTCAGAGGGATCTTCTAGTAGTAGAACTAGTTCGCATTCTCAAAGGAAAAGGAAGATACAAAAACATTCCAAAAGTCATGACCATGAAAAGTTCAGGAAAGCCAAACCACCCTCTTTCTATGGTGAAATTAAGAAAGGGGAAGAGGTAGAAGCCTGGCTGGTTGGACTAAAGAAGTATTTCAGAGTCCATGATTTCTCTGAAAACTTGAAGGCTCGAGTAGCCACTTTCAACCTAAATGGAAATGCTTCCATTTGGTGGGAAGACCTTAAGAATGTGAAAGGAATCCATGAAGAGGACATATCTTGGAAACGGTTTGAGAAACACTTCAAGAAGAAGTATATGTCGAAAAGATATTTCGACGAGAAGACTAAAGAGTTCTATCAACTCAAGCTGGGACAGCTCACCATAGAGGAATATGTCAATAGATTCCTTGAGTTGTTGAGGTATGTACCCTACATAAAAGCAGAAAAGGAAAAGGTGCAACGATTTATCAATGGGTTACCTAAGACCTACTAGAACATAATTGAGTTTGACGAGCCAAAGACGCTAGAATACACTATCTGGAAGGAAAGATATTGTTATGAACAGTTTGGGATTTAGACAAAACCTCGCAAGGGATGTAAGTAGAATAATGGTTTGGGGTTCCATAAGAAGGGGTTTAAATCCCCAAGATTCAAGAATTACAGGAAAGATTCAAGGACGAGCCTTCCTACCCAAAGTGTGCACCAACAGAATTTCCCCTCCCAGAGCGGAAATAAACCTTTTGGATCAACCCCAAGTAAGATTGATAACCCAAGGAAGGAACCCTTGAAATGTTGGGGTTGTAGAGTAGAACATCTACTGAGGGACTGCATGCACAGACAACAGAACAGTAGGAGAGTTTACAACATCCAAGAAGCTACCACCATCAATGACGTGGTTGGGAGTATGCCATGGATTTATGCAGCTGTGGACAATAAACAAGCCAACCACCAAGCTTCAGTGGTGGATATGGAAGGTATGATCGCCAACCATCTAGTTTCTATTTTAATTGACCTTGGTTCTAATTTGAGTTATGTGGCCCCTCCGACCGTTGATAAGTGTAAATTACAGCCACATAGAAATTCTAAGCCATGGTTTTTACAGTTAGCCACTAGCACCAAAAGAAAAATAATGGAGGTCATACCATCTTGCCAATTCACTATGGATAGATTGCCCACCCAAGCTACCCTTAACATACTTCCCCTAGTATCGTATGACCTATTGATTAGTATGGACTGGCTAGCTACATATAAAACTAAGTTGGATTATTACCATAAAACTTTAGAATGTGTAAATGAAGAAGGGAGAGAGTTAACTCTCCAAGGGATTCAGAAGCCTGTCTCAGTGAGACGAATATCAGCCCTTCAAATGAAAAAGTATTACAGAAATGGATGTCCTCTATATGCAATACAGGTGTTGGAATCTGTTCAGAATGACAAACCAAGCCTAGAATACCACCCCATACTAAGAGATTATAGAAATGTGTTTCCAGAAGAGGTACCGGGTCTACCTCCGAGAAGGGACATTGACTTCTCAATAGAACTTACACCAGGAGCAATGCTAGTGTCTAGGACACCCTTTAGGATGAGTACACCTGAGCTAGTTGAGCTAAAACTACAACTAAAGGAAATGATGGACAAAGGCTACATCCAACCCAACATGTCTCCATGGGGAGCACCAGTCCTATTTGTGAAAAATAAAGATGGTACACTCCAACGGTGCATAGATTATAGACAACTCAATAAGACAACCATAAAGAACAAGTACCCCTTACCAAGGATCGATGACTTGTTCGATCAATTGGGAGGTGCTTCCATCTTCTCAAAAATTGACTTAAGGTCTAGATACCATCAAGTATGAATCAAGGATGAAGACATCCATAAGACAACATTTCGGACCCAATATGGTCACTACGAGTTTGTGGTAGTTCCGTTTGGATTATCCAATGCCCCCACCACTTTTATGTGCTTGATGAATAATGTCCTCAGCAAATTCCTAGACAAGTTTTTGTTGGTTTTCATTGATGATATCCTAGTCTACTCCAAAAACAAGGAAGAGTATGAAGAACATCTTAGACTTGTACTTCAAATATTACGAGAGCATCGGCTCTACGCTAAGTTTAGCAAGTGTGACTTCTTCCAAAAGAAAGTCCATTACTTAGGCCATGTTATTTCTAAAGAAGGAGTGGTAGTAGACCCTCACAAGATCAAATCTATTATTGAATGGCCTACCCCAAGGAATGTATCTGATATCAAATCCTTTATGGGCTTAGCAGAATATTATCGAAGATTTATAAAAGGATTTTCCAAGATTGGTTGTCCAATCACTACCCTCTAGAGGAAAGGGGTTAAATTCACCTAGACTTTGGAGTGTGAAGAAAATTTTTAGAAACTGAAATACCTTCTGACCCATGCACCCATGTTGAAGATTGCATACCCTGGTAACAACTACCTTGTATGTACATATGTCTTCAAGGAAGGACTCAAGGGAGTCCTTATGCAAGAAGGATGTGTGGTTTGCTATGAATCCAAAAATTAAATGAGCATGAAATCAACTATGTGACCCATGATATAGAGTTGGCCGTCATAGTGCACGCTTTAAAAATGTGGAGGCATTACCTCCTGGGTAGGGGATATGTACTTATGATAGACCACTGTGGATTGAGGCACTTGTTTGATCAACCAAAACTCAATGCTAGACAAGCTAGGTGGATGGCTCTCCTTAGCGAGTTTGATTTCGAAATCAAACATATCAAAGGAAAGGAAAATAGGGTGGTCGATGCCTTTATCAGAATTATGAAGACAATTCACCTGGCAGTAGTGAGAACCTGCGAAATGAATTTCAGGGAAAGAGTCAAGAATGCACAAGAAACCGCATTCTTCCAGACCGTGACATTGTACCTGAAGCAAGATCCCACAGGGCTCAAGTATGAAGGCTACCAGATAATGGAAGGAGGTATGATGACTTACTGAAACAAAATGTATATTCCAAGTTGTGACGACTTGAAGAGGTTCATAATAGACGAGTTGCACAAGAGACCATACACTAGCCACCTAGGTTATCAGAAAATGGTCACGGCCACTAGGAAACAATTATATTGGCCTAGATTGAAAAAGGACACAATTGAATATTTATCTAGATGTCTATAATGCCAACAAGTTAAGGCCAACACCGACACCCAGCAGGATTATTGCAACCTCTACCAATTCCGAAATGGAAATGGGAGACCATCTCCATGGATTTCATCATCGGATTACCAACATTGGCCAGGAAGAATGATGCCATCATGGTAGTGGTGGAAAAATTGAGCAAGTCTGCTCATTTCATTTCCTTCAAATAGACTTGCAAGGCAATAGATATTGCCAACATATTCATGAAGGAGATAGTTAGACTACATGGAATGCCTAAGGAGATCGTGTCTAACAGAGACATGAAATTCACCTCAAGATTTTGGAAATCCTTGATGGTTTGTCTGGAGACTAAGCTATTGTTTAGAAAATCTTATCACCCTCAAACTGATGGACATACAGAAAGAGTAAACCAAATATTAGAATACATGCTAAGGATGCATGTAATGCATCAACCTAAGAAGTGGGAAGACTACCTGCCACTGGTGGAATTTGCCTACAACAATGGTTATCAAGAATCACTGAAGATGAGCCCATTGGAAGCTCTCTATGGTCGACCATGCAGAACTCCAGTCAGTTGGATTAATCCCATGGATAGAATCACAATCGGGTCTGACATATTGAAAGAAATGGAACAACACGTGGTTCATATATAGCAAAATCTGAAATTCGCTCAAGATAGACAGAAGAGTTACACTGACAAAAAGAGAACCCCCAGAGAATTTAAGACAGGAGACCATGTTTATCTCAGATTTAGGCCTAGAAAGAGTTCCCTAAGAATGGGAACATGTGCCAAGTTCGTGCCTCAGTATTGTGGACCCTTTGAAGTTTTAGATAGAGTGGGACCTGTAGCCTATATGCTAGAACTCCCTCCCATAGTAAATACACACAATGTTTTCCATGTTTCATTAATGAAGAAATATGTACATGATTCTAATCATATAATTGACTGGTCTATAATCTAGGTGGAACCGGAGGGATATTTCCTTCCAGAACCTAAATGCATACTAGACATGAAGGGAACCCCACTTAGGAATCGAACCATTGCACAGGTCAAGGTGCAATGGAGACATTTTGGCACAGATGAGGCCACATGGGAAATGGAGGATGCCATGAAACACACATATCCATTTTTGTTCACTTCTGAATATACAGAGCACATTGATAGATAGAACATCAAGTATGATTTTCCTTTAAGGGGGAGGGAATTGTAACACCATGTTTCCCCTAGCTTGTAAATATAACTATAATGGCCAAGAGACTATGGCAAGCTCCATATGTGTGAATGTTGATTCGATGGACCTTTGCATAAAAGGTAAATGAATGTAAATCTTTTTAATTACTAGAAAATAGATAAGTGTTGCATGCCTATTGGAAGGAGGTGTACTTAGAAAGATCATGAATGTTATACAAAGAGATGGTGAAGGGGACCAGGAATGGTTGCATTAACCTTCACCAAAACAGTACTTACTGGGTTTAAATGCTCAAGACCAGAACAATCCTCTGACCCAGAAATGAATCATAGTCAGGATGGTAGGTGGGAAGACCTCCTCAAGAGTTAATGAGGGGGTGGGGTGTAGCACCCATCTATAAGGCTTCCAAACTTGACCGCGGGATGGGGATTTGAGCCACACACAACCTTGCTAAAAGAGGCGAGAAAGGAAGGCATGGTGGGCAGAGGTGAAAGCTGTGAAGAGTGCAGAGACAAGAGGTGAATCTCTCAGGTTTAAGGAAGAACTGGAATCATAAGCATTTTGAATATAGGAAATGGTGGAGAAGGTTATGATACAAGTTGACAAACAAGG
>CBVK0101888964.1:0-47815 GCA_900067695.1 Picea abies
TCTCTGTACATTTATTTCATTAATAGAAATCATGTATTACTATATCTTTGTTTTTCTAGTCGCATCTCTAATACATTTCTATTATATTATATCTTCACTCTCATTTTGTGTCAAAAATAATCCGGATCAACTTCGCCCAACCATTTATCCCTTACTTATCTCTACATTTTTCTTTTTTGATTGGTCTCTAACCCTTGTGCCCTTCTTGTGCTAAGTATCTTTGCATTTTGTTGATTCATTTAAGATCTCTGCGTTTTTCTTTTATGCATCATGCCTGCGTCCTTCCCAAAATTTCATCTCTGCATGTTTGAATAGAAAATCTTTGCGATTGTGTAATTTCCTGGGGATCCGAACTGTCTTTCCTCTACATTTTTATTGACATAATCCATTGTTGTGATTGAGTATTTTCATTATTGTGTACCTTCATTAAATCAGTTTAATCCGTGGGTATTTTCATTATTGGGTATTTAATTTGTAGTTTATATTGTGTAATAATAGTTTGATTGTATATTAAACATGTTTGGAAAGTGCCTTGGCTAATGCAATAATAATTATGTTCTTGACCTATTTCAAAATTTTGTAGTAGTGGAAATCGACTAAAAAATTTAAAAATTGTTAAATTTAATTTCAGTGTTAAATATGTGAAGGATTGTCTTGGAAATTTCGATGTAACTAATGCAAATGGAATGGTGGAATGGCTCTTATGGAAATTATTTCTTGCCCTGGTTATCGATACCTCTATTGTTATAAATTTTCTTCATCTCATGTTTTTGTATGGAGTGAAAAATGAAATGGATGACTGCGCTTGATTGACACTCTCTCTTGCCACACATTACAGTCAGGTTTAGACTTGATTCTCGCCCATGAAGTTAGTCAATCCTCAGAGTTGAAATTAAATCTGTGTTAACTACACATTATGACTTTCTTAGTCCTAATACCGATTTAGTTATGGTTTATCGACAAGACTGTCTAGAATAACTATGCCAATTTAAGATAGAATTTCATGATCTTTTGCCTAGAATTTATGCCTAGAGTTTGTGATCTCCCCCAACGAGGCTATAAATTAACCTCTGCACCTTCATGGCATCGGATTCCTTCCAGTTCACCCTTGATTTTAATTTCACCCCATTTGATGCTCACATTTATTACCATAAGGTGCGATCATGCAACATAGATGATGCCCACGAGCGACCTAAATCAAGTATTTACCACCCAACCAGACCGTCTTGTATAGTCAGCAAAGGAAGATTCGTGTTAATTCTAGAGCTGACATTTTACTCTGAATTTATGGGCAATTGGCCACGCGGTTCCCTTTTAATGATTTTCCATTTTATTTTTCTCTACAGCCTGCATTATATTTACCATCTAGCCCGCAACTTAGAGCATTGGATTTTAAATTTTGTCTAATCGAATTGCATGCAAAGTCTTCTCGACGATGTTTTAATTTTGGACAGTTGGAAATTTTAATTTTATCTGAGGCGCGATTCTGATTAGTTGCCAAGTGATGGTTCCCTTGTGGTAAATGAATTTCAATTTGTCAGTTGGATGACCTTAATTAGTGTCTAGTATACTCTTCAGAATGAATGGCATTTAAATTGTAAACTCTTCTATCTAATTGCCATGATACATTATAGCCGCTAGAATTTCGTATTTAATTCATTGTTGATTAGAATTTGCTAATTCATTTCTAAATAGAATTTACTAATTTAATTGGCAATGTAAGCTACTTGTTATTAATAAAAATTGCTAATTCATTATTGAATAGAATTTGCTAATTTAATTGGCAATGTAAGCTGCTTGTTAATAACACAAATTGCTAATTCATTGTTGATTAGAATTTGCTAATTTAAATGGCGATGTAAGCTACAATAGTGATGTAAGCCACAATGGCAATGTAAGCTACTTGTTATTATTAGAAATTGCTACTTTTTATTATTAGAATTTGCTAATTCATTTCTAAACTATGTTTAATTCATTGTTGATGAATTCTATGTCTCTATTGAACAATATCGATGTAAGTTAGTTGTATTATTAGAATTTTCTAATAGCCCAACTAACTTTTATTGGAGGACTGGGTTACTTGATTAAATATGGAGGGATTGATGAGACACATGCTAGCTAACGACCACATGAATGACTGAAGGAAGGATTATCTGCTTGTTAATGTTATTCGATTTAATAATGTTAATTGTTATGTAGCCTCAAACTAAGAATTAACCTGATGTAGGAAATTATTGGTGTAAATAAAAAGGTTCTATTGAGGGGTAAACTAATGACTGCAGGAGATGGATGGATGCCTTACTAGTGTAGTGTTATTAGTCATTTCTTATTTTTATTTCCAAGTTGTATGATTGTAGTTATTGTTTACTTGGACATGATGATCGCGTGATTTAAGTATAGGACTCGGAAGGTATATCGCTTCTCTCACTACAGATTCTAATTATTGAATGAATGATTAAATAGCACGCCTGGACTTTAAAGAGATTTGTGCTTCAAGTGGTTTTTCTTAATTGTGTCGTTGTTACCTTCCTGCAAAAAAAAAATTTTTAAATTTTGCACTTGTTAGGCGATGTGTGTTGTCGTAACGAATGGGATTGTTACATATGGTATCCAAGCGGGTTCAACCCTGCGAATGTGGATCGCCATGCTTTCCACTGCAAAAAACCCTTGAGTATTAACCTAGTGCTAACTAAAAAATTTAACGTGTCCATGTGGTGATCTCGATTAGAGGACGCCATAGAGGTTCGCAGTGTGGTGTAGTGGAAGGAGGTGCGACGCCTCCAGAAGTGCCCGTGCCCTCGGAGTCTAACCCCCAAGGGGAGGAACAAGTCCTTGGGTTGGATCTGATTGTTGGAATGGATGATGATGGCCTGACAAGGTCCTTCCATAGATTTTCAGAGGCCTTGATTCACCATTTGTATTGAGATGAGGCCAGGGTGCCTGTACCCCTGAGGGTCCACTGCGCGCCTAGCTAGTACTGTAAGTATTCACCGTGAACTTGAGAAGGTCAATTTCCTGAGTTCTTTGGTGCCCCGGACGGTGCAACCACTGAGGCATGGTTGGAGAATATGGCAATGTTCTTTGAACTTCATGACTATACCTCCAACATGAAGGTTCACATGGCGGTATTTCAACTGAAGGGGAGCGCTCTTCTATGGTGGAAGACGCTCCTGCCACAATTGAACATAGCCGTCGAAGACATGTCATAGGAACTGTTCGAGGAATGGTTCTGAGAGAGGTATCTACCAGAGGAATTCATTGAGCGTCAACTCAATGCCTTGCGACAGGGTGGTCGTATGGTGCCCGAGTACAAGGCTTGTTTTATGGAGTTGCTTCGGTATGCTCCGCACCTGAATATCGAGAAACTTAAGGTTAGCATGTTCATGTTTGGACTTATTGTCATCATTCATGAAAGGGTTAGGAGTATGATGCCTCAAACCTTGCACGAGGCCGTTCAGAAGGCCCTCATAGTAGAGGAGGAGCTTATCTGTGGGGTTCAGAGTAGGACTCCAGTGAGACCCGCGAGGCAGGTGTCATCTGGTGCACAGCAGCATCAGACACCAGCTAGACATTCACCAGGATATCGTGGTTTCCAGAGAGGATCCACTTTCACTACAGCTCGACGACCAACACCTCAGCAGTGGACTCCTTATCATCGCTAACTAGACCCTTAGCATTTGATAGATCCAGGTGATACAAAGAGTTTCATTTATGGTGCAACGCTAAAAAGAATTAAGGTAAAGACAATCAAACAAGATGAGTTTAGCTTGGTATAAATGGCTTTGGGATCCAAACAAAAGGTTGGAGGGAAGTTTACGGGCACCTGATACTGATTTAGTTATGGTTTCTCGGCAAGATTGTCTAGAATAAATCTGCCAATTTAAGATAGAATTTCGTGATCTTTCGCCCAGAATTTGTGCCCAGAATTTGTGATCTCCCCCAACGAGGCTATCAATTAACCTCTGTGCCTTCTTGGCATTAGATGCCTTCCAGTTTGCCCTTGCTTTTAATTTTGCCCCTTTTGATGCTTTCTTTTATTACCAGGAGGTGTGATTGTGCAACATAGATGATGCCCACGAGCGACCTGAATCAAAGTATTTACCACCCAGCCAAACCGTCCTGTACAATTGGCGAAGGAAGATTCATGTTAATTCTGGAGCTGACATTTTAATCTGAATTTCTGGGCAATGGCTGCGTGGTTCCCTCTTAATGAATTTCGTTTTTTTTTTCTCTGACAACTTGCATTTTATTTACCATCTAACCTGCAACTCAGAGCGTTTGGATTTTAAATTTTGTCTGTAATCGAATTGCATGCAAAGTCTGTTGGGTGATGTTTTAATTTCAGACAGTTGGAAATTTTAATTTTATCTAAGGTGCGATTCTAAGTAGTTGCCAAGTGACAGTTCCCTTGTGGTAAAGGAATTTCAATTTGTCAGTTGGTTGGCCTTAATTAGTGTCTAATATGCGTCTTCAGAATGAATGGCATTTAACATTGTAAACCCTTCTATCTAACTGCCACGATACATTACAACTGCCAGAATTTCAGATTTAATTCATTGTTGATTAGAATTTGCTAATTCATTGTTGAATAGAATTTGCTAATTTAATTGGCAATGTAAGCTGCTTGTTATTAATAGAAATTGTTAATTCATTGTTGAATAGAATTTGTTAATTTAATTGGCAATGTAAGCTGCTTGTTAATAACATAAATTGCTAATTCATTGTTGATTAGAATTTTCTAATTTAAATGGCGATGTAAGCTACAATGACGATGTAAGCCACAATGGTGATGTAAGCTACCTGTTATTATTAGAATTTGCTACTTGTTATTATTAGAATTTGCTAATTCATTTCTAAACTATGTTTAATTCATTGTTGATGAATTCTATGTCTCTATTGAACAAATTAATTGCGATGTAAGCTATTTGTATTATTAGAATTTGCTAATGGCCCAGTTAACCTTTATTGGAGGACTGGGTTACTTAATTAATGATGGATGGATTGATGAGCAACATGCTAGATAATGACCACATGAATGACTAAAGGAAGGATTATCTGCTTGTTAATGCTATTCGATTTAATAATGTTAATTGTTATGTAGCCTTAAACTGGGAATTAACCTGATGTAGGAAATTATTGGCATGAAGAAAAAGGTTCTATTGGAGGGTAAACTAATGACTGCAGGAGATGAATGGATGCCTTACTAGTGTAGTGTTATTATTCATTTCTTATTTTTATTGCCAAGTTGTATGATTGTAGTTATTGTTTACTTGGACATGATGATCGTGTGATTTAAATATAAGACTTGGAAGGTATATTGCTTCTCTTGCCACAAATTCTAATTATTGAATGAATGAGTAAATAGCACGCCTGGACTTTAAAGAGATTTGCGCCTCAAGTGGTTTTGCTTAATTGTGTCGTTGTTACCTTCCTGCAAAAAAACAAATTAAAACTTTTGCACTTGTTAGGCGACGCGTGTTGTCGTAACAAATGGGGTTGTTACATAAAGTAAATAGATAAGAACACAAAGTTATTCCATAAGTAGAAAAAGACATGATTGAGTTAGAATAATGTGAAATAAATCCTTTTGGAGGATGGTACTAAAATCTCATACTTTGAGGCCATTAAGGAGGTGTCCAGGTGACATTTTGCTACTCTCTATACTTAGGAGAATAAAGAAGAGAGAAGGAAGGTCGATTTGATGTTGGATCATATTCCAAAAAATGTTTCCAATGAAGATAATGAAGAGTTGACTCAACTTATCAAAAAAGAAAATATCTAGGCAACAATATGGAGGTTAGAACTAGATAAGGCCTTAGGCCTTGACAATTTCTCTATATCCTTTTATAGGTATTTTTGGTACCTTATTAAGTAAGACTTAAAAAGAATGATACAATATTCTCATAGATAATACAAACTAGGATTGCACAAAGGTGGTATCCATAGCCTCTGTTGCACCATCATGTAGTTTGTTGGCTCAAGGATGAGTCAAATAATAGTGTTGGGAGCCTGTTGGCACCCTAATGTTTGAGAAAGACCATGAGTGCAACACAAGTTTTCACTATGAGCGCACCATGAGTTTTTCACTACATGGCGTCAATATTTAGTGCATGCGCCAACCAATTTTTTACTATGCGCAAGGACTTGTAAAGTTTGCATGAATGTCAAATCCTCAAATACATTCTGTAATGATTGTAACCATTTTTGTAATAGATCAAAGGGTCATGGTTGAAGTTGTTAGTGAGTTGTGAAGTTTGTTATGATTTCCATACTCCTGTAGATATATAAGGAATGCATGCGAATATGTAAGGGTTTGGAATTTGGTTAATAGATGGTTCATTGTATGGATTGATTGTATTCATAGAGATGTAAGTAAAATATGAGAGAGAAAGTAGATCGAGATTTGAGTTTTTCAAGTCTCTGGTTTAATCTTAATGAGTCTCAATGTAGGCTACGACCCTCCATGTATATGAATGTTTATCTTTGAGTAACGAATGAAGGCTTGAGGCCTGTGTTTTCCCTTTATATCATGTAATCTGTTCTGAATGAATGCTTGTTAGATATGTTAGATTGCGCACAACTGGTATATTGTTGTCAGGAATGAGTAGAATGATGTTATGAATGAATAGGGTTTAATGGATAGCTTGTAGTCAAGTATTTTTTTGTTTGAAATAGTCCAACATGTTCTACACAACCATTTGTTCTCTGTGATTCTCATGTGCGTCTCGAGTGAGACCCTATTCAATCCTTGAATATTGAATATGCCAACGCGGGCCAACAAATATTAATTATTCATTCTTATCTTTAACACCAAAAGAGACAAACCCATCCTCCTTCGGAATATTCAGGCCTATCTCCCTATGTAATGATTCTAATAACATTCTAACCAAAATTATTATTGGTCATTAAAAAACAATATTGCTCAATATCGCCTCTGCAAACCAGTGCGGCTTTATGCATATTAGGAAAATTATTGACAATATTGTGCTAGTGAAGGAAGCCATACATTCCAATATGTTAGCCAAGGATAAAGGCATGGTTGTCAATTTGGATATGGAAAATTTCTTCGATCGTGCGAGACACTCGTTTCTCTTCAAGGTTTTAGACAAGTTCGGCTTAAGATCTGCTTTTATCTAGTGGGTATTATCTTGTATTAGTTCACCATGTATAGCACCCCTTATCAATGGTCATACTGCATATTGTTTTCAAAGCAATAGGGGTTTACATTAGGGATGTCCCTTGTCTCCCCTTCTGTTTATTATTATGGCTTATTCTCTAAGAAACAAACTAGAATTTGAAAGGACCATCGAGAATTTCCCTGGAATTCAGATAGTTTGAGGAATCAAAAGTGTCAACCATTCCTAATTTTTCGATGACACTTTTCTAGTAGGTGGAGCCTCTATAACCATTGCTTCCAGATTTAAACATATCTTGGACTCTTTCTTGGATGCATCAAGAGGAGCAGTGAATTAAAAGAAATGTTAGATCTATAGTTGAATGTTAAACCACATGTGATGCAATTAATATCTCAACTCTTTCAATTTACTATAGCATAGAATTGGTCTTCATTTTGATACCTCGAAATCCCAATCTACCTAAAAATTATACCATCACAGGAATGACATTGTATTGTTTAGAAAATTAGGAATGCATTTATGTAGTGGGGTTCTCAATGGCTTAACCTAGCGAGAAGAATCATTCTCATCAAATCCATATTATCAACCTTACCTCTTTATCAATGTTTGGCTCTACAGGCCCCTTGATTAATCATGAACTAGATAGCCAAGGATATCCAAAAAAAAAATGGAAAGGGAGAAACACAGTGAAAAAAAATTCCACCTCATTAGTTGGATAGTGATCAAGAATCCAAAAGACATAGGTGGTTTGGGGATAAGGGATCCCTCTATGATGAATATGGACATGGAAGTGAAAATTCCATGGATATTGATTGCAGGAAATCCAACATCGTGGAAAAATATCTTATGGAAAAAGTATTTCAGGAGAACAAGATAGTGATGCATAGAACGTGATCTCAAAGAAACAAAAGGTTCACCTATTCTTAGGTTAATCGAAGATACCATTCCATTAATATAAGATAAATTAACCTATATTCTCGGAATTGATTAATTCATGGGAGGACAACATACACGAAAAGGAAAAATTGTTGACCCGTGAGGATTTGGAAATTCTTAAGGAATGAATGAGAGAGCAAGAGTTTCATACCCTTCATGATATATCCAATTGGGATGAGGATTCTGGAAATTGGATGGGTTGGAGATTTGGGTCTCCCTAGAAAATCTTGTTCCCTCTGTTCACTATTTAATTCAAATACTTTTGGGGTGTGCACCTTGGAACATAATTGAGAAAGATAAGAGGGGTTGGGGGGAATCAATCTTCTCAGTCAGTGCTCGTTATAATGTTTTTCTTGAATCAACCAAGCCTTCACAAACATCTAAATTGTGGAAGAAGATCTAGCATGGAGATGTGATACCAAAGATAAATGTCTTTTGTTGGATTTTGGTCCACGGGAAAGTGCTCACTTCAGATAATATCAAGCAAAGAGGAATAACATGCCCCTCTCAATGTGACTTGCGCAATCAGGTAGAGGAAACCTTGCATCACCTATTCCTTTAATGAAATTATGCCAAAGAGGCCTATAAATGTGTCTTAGCAGGTTTAGATCATAGAGTTGGATGGCCTCAATCATGTGAGGAGTTCTTTACAAAGTGGTGCAAAAACTATAGTGGAACCTTTAATCAAAAGTTGGTCTTTAGGAGATTTTAGGAAGCTATACCAAAATATATGTGTTGGAAAATTTGGCTTGCTCGGAACAAGAAAATTTTCTAAAATGAGAGGATATATCCTAGGAAAACTTCCTCTAAAGTTGTCCCTCTTATCTATGAGCATATTAAAAATCGAGTCAAAATGTTGGACTAGGTGTTAGATGGATAAGAAAAAGACTAGATTTCAAAGTTTAAGTTGAATGTTTATGGTTTTCCTTTTAGTAAGGGGAGAGGAGCCATTTGGCCGCAGTGGGTGATTAGGAAAGACCAATCTAAATTTGTGGTTTGGCAAGTTTAGAAAAATACAAACATCCTTTTTTCTAATGGGCCTTCATAGAATAACACATGGGTGATAAGTGCAAAGGGGAGTCTCCGTGATCCCAAAGGAAGCATATTGGTTTACTATTCTCGGGGGCTTGGAAATATCTGAAATAATCTCATCGAGGCCTATTATTTATGGATGGGTTTGTGTATTATGAAGGAAGTAGGGATTAACCACCTAATGGTCTAGGGGACTCAATGTTGTTCATAAGATCCATGGTAACTCACATATAGCTGGGGAGAAATGTATTGAGTTATCTTACCTCGAGGATAAAAAGATTGGTCTCCAGTTTCGACATGATATTTGTCTTCCATGTAAAGAGGGATCTCACTTGTAAGGTATACCATTGGGCCAAGGTAGCCCCATACCTTAGCATGAGAGTGTTAATAAAAAATGGGATGAGTAGCATCAACCCCGTACCTTAATGAATCCTAATATTTAACAAAAGATCATTCCAATTTAATGCAAGGTTGCTACAGGACACATGAAGATCTAAATGACAGGTGTCCATCATTGTTCATGCATTTGAAGGGTATGAAGAAGTGTGGTAGTATTTAAGGCCACATGTGTGAGCTTGTGTTGAAATGTGGGATTTTCTTGGCAATGGAGATGATTTGTAGCAACAGTGCTTTGGCATAGAAGAAGACACCCCAACATTGATGGCTCTGGTATGGTTTTGTTGGAAGGGAGGTGCACTGGGTTTTAAGGTGGCAAGATGGTTTTCAATGTGGATTTTGTAGGTTCAATGACATTCAAAGGTGTACGAGGGTGGTGAGGTTGGGTATATAGGTGAATTCAATTCCGACACTTTCCTTGGATTAGGCCAGGAAACCTTAGGTTATCCAGTTTATTTTCCCTATTGTTGTTTCGTTTGATTTTTATGTTTTATGTTGCCAAGATAATCCTTTGTTTCTATCTTTCAAAGAAGCTGGAATTGGAATTCGATGTATGTGGGTTAAGACTAGAATTGGAGTTAGATGTCTAGGGATGTTTGGTATGGTTCCATTAGCACTTTTGCGAAGGGTTTCATTGTGGTATAAATGGAAAATCTCGAGTGGAGGGAATCTTGGAAGATCCTTCATAGGCACAAAGGAGTCAACCAAGTGAATAGTAATGGCCTCCTCAACATTTCCATGAAAATTTATGAGCTGGACCAAGTAATTGCAGGCAATACTTCAAATTCCATGAACCTTCTTCATATTCAGATGCAACGAATCGACTCACAGGAGGAAAAATTCCAGCAACTACGCTCCCTTGGTTCTTCCTTAGTGTATGGATCCAGTCTCTTGTGCCTCAAATAATCATGATTCTGTGAACTCATCTCAACAAAATTAAAGGGATGATGAGATAGTGGGTCATCTCCATGACCCTATGTAAGTGGAAGAGACGGGTTCCCTTTATTATGTTGAGGGATAGGAAGCTCAGGATAGTTCTCCACCTTGATTGGTTATGTTTTTCAAAGTTGTAATAATTTTGGGTCAATTTGTCAAGGAAGCTACTAGTTGTAATACTTGGAATGCTAGTTTGGAGGAAGTCATAGGGTCTTTGTCACTATTACTAGAATTATGTACAGAGGTGGATCAAACTGAAGTTTTTGCTTATGATTGTTGCCTATTTCGGAGGACTCCACTTTTTTAATGAAATAGTATTTATGTTTCTGTTTAAAAAAAAAACACCTCTCAATGTAACAACTTTTACTAGAAGAAAATCGATAATATCAATTATATTAACAACATGGGTTTAGGAATTCCATAATACTAACAATATTATATTAATATTAAGTACGAACTTTTATTTACTGGATAATTTCCATGCAACATGGTAAAGCATTAATGACACTACTCCATAATCTCATGTAAATCAACACATGAATAACATGCATGTTCAAACATTAATAACACTATTTTCTTGATTTACTTTTTACATAATTTTCCACACATTAATGAAACTAAACATTGTAAGGCATTGATAAGACTATGTTAAATATTCACTTTTAAAATAAATCTCATTGTGGTATGTGAAATTTATTTCCTTATCTAGAATCTCCCTAAGATATGCAAATTTTGATTATATGATTTGTTGTAATGTATGTATTTTTTTATTTATAACTAATTTATTTTTGTTTGATTTGAATATTAAACCAACTATGAAGTATTTTATTTTGTTATTTGATTGTTTAATCGATATGGTTAGTGTTATAGATATGACACATCTATCTCACTTAGGTTGTAGAAAGCACCTTTGGATGCAATAAGAATTATTTAAAAAAGTTTACTTTTTAGTAAAATTTAAACGAATTATTTTTTTAAAACACTTTTTAGTAAAATTTAAATTTTTAGATATATTGAAACTTTATGGTTGTAGTCTAAATGTTCTATGAAATGAAGTTTTTCCGACAATATTTGTCGGGGATCTTTGCCCAAAATCCGACTAGAAATTGTTAGATCCGCAATGATTATTTTTGTATAATCCAAGTGCCCTAGGGGTTTTTCAGCACGCTGAATTTATTTCTGCATTCAGAAATGGATTTTAAACAAAAAAAAAATAGTGATTTTATGCAGATTTATGTCATTAGATTTCAATAAAAAAATCCATTTCATAAAACAATTAGACAACGCCAACTTTATATGTCCAAAATAACTTTATTGATCAAAGGTTCAAAAGCATGGCTCCTTTATACGCTAAAAAAGTTTTGAAAATAAATCTCACAAAAACCTTTAAACAACATGGAACCATCCTTCTTTGAATTTTTGCTTCATCAAATTTCAACCAAAATAAAATTTTCCAAACCAGTTTAAATAATACTTAAAAATTCCAAACCAGTTTAAATAATGCTTATAATGTGTTTCTATTATGTGCTTAGTTATTCCTACAATGTATCTAGTTATTCTCAAATAAGTAAGTTTTGTCAATTTTAATATGGAAATGCATTTCTTTCTATACTCTACATAATCAATTGCACATTAAGTACCATTTTTAAAAAAATTTGTTAAATAAATAATAAACGTTGACTTGCAAAATATTTAAAATAATTTTGCATTTAACTATATCTATATAAACTTACTATTATAAATATTTTATAGCTAAGAGCTATAAAGTATATATTTTAACAGTTTATATATCTACATTTAATAATTTAGAATATATATAGAAATGTATTATCATAAATATTATCTTGGTTAAAAGTATCTTTTAATTTTGGAGTAAGATTTAAAATTGCTTTTTGATTGGTTAAGAGTTTATCTTATTTTGACATATGGAAATAGGTTAACATCCCAAGATTCAAGCATCCAACATGAGTGGAAACGTGTCTTCTTAATGACCACTAACATGTTATTTTAGGTGGCATCGTTTTCCTTAAATAATAACGAGGAGGTAGCCAACATTTACGATTAACTACCAATAATGATTGTCGTCACTACTAGTTTACAACTAAGTTATGATAAATTTTGTTACCTTGAAAAAATACATAATTATAACTAATTACTCATCTTTTTATACTCAATTCATCCATGTATGACGCCATGGTTTGCACACTATTTTACACGTGAATTACTTCTATCTACTTAAATAGACTCTATACTTAATTCCTTGTATGGATTACATACTTAGTGACTACAAGCAAGTTTCTTTGATCCAATATGCACTTGTAACTTATATTCTTTTTAACTAAGCCGTAGTCTAAATGTTCTATATTTTGGCTCTTTTCGAGGGATATTTGTCTGAAATCTAGCTAGAAATGTATCTGCATATTTGAGTAGTTAATTATGTGTAACCCAAATGCCCTGGGAGTTTTTCAACAGGCTGAATCAATTCTGCATTCAAAAATACAATTTAAACAACAAAAAATATTAATTTTATGCAGATTTATGTGGTTAGACAAAAAGAACAAAAACATAGAACAATTAGACAATACCTTTAACTAATACATATTTAATTATAAATACCGAGGTTATTTTACTTAGGTCCCTTCTTACCCTTCTTACTCTATGTACTAGCTTGTGGCAAAATAAAGTAGATTTTATGTTTGGGTTTTTCCATGTTTTATTATTAGTGAGAATAAGTCATTTGTATAGATTTGTATTATTTATTATGTAAATCACTTTACTATGTAATTTATTTTAAATCAATAATCGATAAATATTAAGTCGGTCAAAACAAATGTAATATATATTGAAATATTTATTGTTAAATTTAAATGATTTAGATATAATAAATATTAAGTAGGTCAAAACAAATGTAAAACAAATGTAATATATGTTGAAATATTTATCGTTAAATTTAACTGATATAGATATAATAGTAAATGCGAAGACATATATTGCACTTAAATTGATTTTTTTTAACAATTACATAGTTTTATTAATTGGATTGACTTTTTGGTTAACAATTATGTGATAAAATGTCAACTTGTTTTTATGAGGGAAGTTGCCGTGGAAGGTTATTATATAATATAATAATAACCTTATATGCATGGAACCACTTTTGATAGTTGGGAATCCAGTTCGGCTGTTTACTAAGTTTTTGGAGCTTTAGAATTTGTTGGAAGCATTTTTAAAAGGTATTGGTTAAATGTTTTATTTTTGGGGTGTTTGGTTGGAATTAGAGAATGTAAATTTGGATTAAATCATTATTTTTTGTTGTTTAAATTGTATTTCTGTATAAATAAATTTAATTTGCTGAAAATTTGTGAAACACTCCAATTATACAAACTTAACGACTCAAATTTGTAGATCTAACCATTCCTCACTCAATTTCGAACAAAATCAAACAACAAAAATCACTAAAAAAAAACAAGAAAAAAAAAAAACTTTTAAACTATGCTATTCCAAAAACATAGAAAAGATTTTGAGTGAGAAGTGGGTTGCTCTTAATGCCATTTCCTTGACACCACATTTTCCCATTGGTGTTGAGTCCAAAATCTGTGTATTTTGTTGGATTTTTATGTTAGATTATAGTGTTGCATTATTTAAATTTACTTTACGAACTACCAATTATGATGGAGGTACATTTGTGAATTTGCATGGTTTGCACTCATTAAATCTTAATTACATTATTATTTACAAATAAATTTAATAGATGTTATTATATTTTCTATAAATGTATGACATTATTTATTTTAATGGTTATAACCATTTAAATTTATTATTCATTTTGATATTAGTAATGGTAAATTTAAAATAATTTTAAAATTTATTTAAATATTAATTAATTAAAACTTGAATGGTTCAAAGTTCCAATTATTTCGTAACAAAATATATTAAAAAAAAAATTCTGACATAAAATTTATATTAATAGAAATTTTACGAATGTTTATATATAATCCTTATTACTATTTAATCATTTCTAAGTGTTTAATGATTCCATGATAATCTCAATTTTAAAGAGTTCAAAGCAATTTTAAATTTTTTCTAAATATTTCATGTTAATTTACATTCAAAACAATTTTAGAATTTATCTAAATATTAAATCAATTAAATTTTTCTGTTTTCATAAGTGTTCGAAGTTTAAATTATTTTATAACAAAATATTTCAAAAATAGTATAATGTTGGGTGAAACTCTATGATATAAGATTGATTCTAATCCACAATACTAAAAAAAAATATGATTCTCTTAAGGGATTGGAATTCCAACCTTAAAAGTTTTTAAGAGTTCCCTGATGCTATGGACACCATTCCTATTGTCCCATGGACACCATTCCTATTGTCCCTACAGAGGATGACGTTTTTTCTTTGGATGACATAGAGTTCGACTTTAAGCGGCTTGCAAATGGGAAAGCTAAGGACATTGAAGGCTACCGAGCTGAAATTTTTAAAATCAGAGGGCCTATCCTCATCCCTCACATACACAAGTTCTTCAATTTAGCAATCAAGCAGGGCTTCCTTAAACCCTAGATACAAAATCTCATTGTTCCTATTTTAAAAAATGGGGATAGAAACATTCCCTCTAATTATAGGACCATTATGATTAGCTTGATTTTAGCCAAGTTTTATGGAATTATTTTGGAAAAGAAGATTAGCCTTTGGCTAGAAAGTCACAGTAAAAGACCTAAAGGCCAAGCTGGGTTTATGATATATCATTCAACTGTGGACCATCTTGTTACATTTAATATCATTGTAGAGCAGTTCCGAAATACTAAAACCAATCTTTTTTCTTGTTTTGTTGACTTTAGAAAAGATTTTGACATGATTCCCAGGAAAAACCTTTGGAATAGGTTGGAAGAGAAAAACGTTCCTTTCGAGTTGAGGGTTGTTGTAATAAGGCTATATGAGAATGTTATTGCCAAGTTTAAGAACACTCTATATGAGAATGTTATTGCCAAGTTTAAGAACACTAAGGGCTGGTCGAAAGAGATTAACTGTAGTATTGGAGTCAAGTAGGCTTGTCCCTTGTCCCTACCCTTTTTGGCATATACATTGACAAGTTAGAAGATTGTTTGGAAGTAGCAGGTTTTGTCGGCCCTACTCTCATTGGTATAGTCGTCAATCTTCATCTTTATGTTGATGATATCATTCTTATGGCGAGGAGTCCCCGCGATCTTGAAAACCAACTAAGAATCCTCAAGGCTTTTTGCTCCAATATGGGTATGACTGTTAATACTGACAAGACTAAGGTCATGATCATTAAATCCAATAAGATCACTTATGACACTTTTGTATATGACAACAACAACTTGGAGGAAGTGACATCATACAAATATCTTGGCATCGATATTCACTACAAACTCAACTGGAATTATAACATTCAGAAAATGGTTATTGGGGGATGGAAAGCTTATTATGGGCTTGAAAAAATTTGTAAATCAACCAATATTTGGATATGCAATAAGAAGAAACTTCTCTTTGAGACTCTTGTTACGTCTGTTATTCTATATGGATGTGAAGTTTGGGGATGCAATATCTCTCGTGAATCCTGGAGAAATATAGAACAAATCCAAAAGAATTGTATAACCTATAATCTCAAAATGAAAGGAAATACGTCCTATCCCATCCTCCTCTTAGAGGCAAGCCTTCCCCCCATTGAGAGCATGACCATGACTAGATACCTAATGTATAAGAACAATTTAAACAATATGGAAGACAAGAAGATTCCTAAAATTGCTTCAAAATCCAATCATAACCACCTTCGACTCAAGCGAGGATGGCATAAAGATGCCGAGTCTTGGCTAAGTTATTGGGGAATCATGGAAGACACCATTTTGCAAAATAAGGATACTATTAAAAATATCATTAAATCAAAATTTAAGGAGAAAAATGTGGTGTGATAAAGAGCTAGAGGAAAAAAGAAAATTAAGGTATTATAAGGATGTAATCAACCCTAATCTAGAGGATCAAAATTATTTCCTTGTTTTGACAGTTGTAAAGAAAAAAATAACCCTTGCTAAGATAAGAACAAATTCTCACGAGCTCCATAGTGAAACTAGGTGTTGGTCAGTTCCTAAAATTCACTGGATAAAAGAGTGTGTCACCTTTGTGACAATAAGAAGGTTGAAGGTGAAAAACTCTTTCTCTTAGATTGTCCAACCTATACCCATATTAGATATCAATTTCAAAATATTTGTCACACTACCAACCTTCCTAACCTTTTAACTCAACAAAACTATGGTGATCTTGGAAAGCTTCTCTTAATGTTTTTCAAGTACATAAACACAATTCTAAAGAATTGCAAGTAATCCCTTACCCTCTTAAGGTCTGATAGACCAATTCAGTCTTAGTGCACATTCATCATCATCATCATCATCATCAATGTTATACATATTAATATTAAATTTTTATTTATATATATGTGTGTGTGTGTGTGTGTGTGTGTAATCGATCGATTTATATTATATAAAAGACTATAGTCAAGTTCACAGTGAGAGTTACAATCCAAAAGGATATAATCATCTGAGTACAACTCAAATAATGTGGCTATCCAACATAGTGTACAAGGTTGAAGTTTCTTAAAGAACATCTTGAACCCAATTTATAGAAAAATACTTAACAATTTTACAACTTTAAATAGCATAATTAACAACAAGTGAAGTGTAACATAAAAAAATATTCAATATGGAGTACTGGTTCCAATTATTGGAGTTGCATTAATGATGCATTGTTGTATTGAGACCTTCCCTCCAAAGGTTCCATACTCTTTAACTAAGGAAGAGGCTAGAGGACCATTTCCAAGCTTCTACTGATTGATAAGGTAAACCACTGATTGTTGTAGCACAACCAAGACAACTTCAAGTATTGATATTCACTTCTCTTGAG
This sequence comes from Picea abies, assembly GCA_900067695.1. Lineage (NCBI taxonomy): Eukaryota > Viridiplantae > Streptophyta > Pinopsida > Pinales > Pinaceae > Picea > Picea abies. The sequence continues at coordinate 17,356 of CBVK0101888964.1, forward strand.
ACATCAAAATACCCATTAAAATTTCTACCATATGATAAAGGGATGGGTTCAATTGTAACCTAATTTTTGATGATTAAAGTCCCTTCCTTTTACCTAGTGGCCATGGATGCATACATGTCTTCAGAGTTGTTATCTCTTAAGACATGATACAACCTCAAAGTGGAGAATGAATAGTTGAGATGACTTATTCTACCAAGCATAGAGCCAAGCCTCACATCTAATGAGAACATTCCTCATTGCATATATATAATGACGAGCAAAGAGTCTCCAATCACAACCATGTTGTGGATGTTGAGTGATTTAGTGATATTTAACCCTTATATAAGTCCATAAGCATCTGCAAGATTATTGGATTAGATGCCTAGACTCCATGAACAAATTATTACATTGTTCAACTAGGGTTTAAAATTATCCTCTCTGCACCTACTGCCCCCTTTTATAATAAAATATATTAATAATAACTTTATTTAAAATAAAAATAAAAAACTTATATTATTTCATCAAACCATGTATTATAATATTCATATTATACATATAAACTATAATATTTTTTTAAACTAAAAAAGTACCAGCCATTTATTAATCACATAATAAGATAGATATACAAATATTCCCTAGTGGGGGCCTGCCAACAGAGGAAACCAGACCTCTACTAGGTCTGTTCATCAAAAGTTGAAAATGTCTAAAAGAAATGCTTCTGTCCCATAGTACCATATACTAATAACTTATAATCTAGAATATAACTGTCCAAAGACTATAAACTAAAAAATAAAAACAACAACAAAATGATCTCACCAATCAACCAACGCTTGGAGGAAGAGGAACATCCTTCGCATCCACTTCCAAGATCATATCCACATCCTCCGAGTCCTCATAAGACTCCTTCATTTGTTGAGCCTCAGTGTCCACTTCAATTGGATTGTCCTTTGTGCCTGTCGAGCTTGTCGACCCCATTTATTGGCAACCCTTAATAAGCCAACAAAGAGACCAAGAATGATCAATACTTATTGTGCAGATCCGCAACCCTTTACCTTCAACTCATTGTCCTGAAGATGGATCCTATTATTGGATTCAAAACGTTGATAGAAATGACTCTTACTATGACGAATCCAAAAGAATTTGTCCATATTTAATAGTAATTTATATTAATAGAATATATTGTATGTGTATATATGTATGTGTTTAATTTGTGTAAAACATTTTTATGTTTCAAATATTTTTATTCATGTTTTAGAAAATTTGTAAAATATATGTTTTGTTTATAATTTACAAAATGATTTAATTAATTGTTATCAATATTGTCGAGTATTTAATTAGTTACGTATTAACACATATTCGTTTAAATATCTTTAAATGAAGCACATTAACTTCATTTAAACACATTAATTAATTTATGTTGTTTTCTAAATTAAACACATTAATTAAGTTATGTTGTTTTCTAAATTGAATAAAATGTAAAGTTGAAAAAAATAAGTGATGGGTTGAGTACCAAAACCTCGGTCTATTGTAGAAATTCCATATCCAAGTTTTCATTTCTTTTCAAATGTAATGAATTTCATATAGATTGTTTTTAGATTATATTGATGATATCGAATGTATGATGTATTATCACCATCACACCAATAATAACACTATCTCACTTTCACGCTTTTTCACATAATTTTGTTAAATATTGTATTTGGTTTATTATTTTATATTTACGTGGAAGGCGTTCTTATAAGGGAAGTTTCACTGGGGATTTTCTTCGTCCGTCCATAACGAATAAGAAATTGCTACCTATTTTTACAGTTGTGATTTTGGTCGATGTACATAACTAATGAGAAGTCGCCACCTGTTTTCACAGTTGGATCCATAGTTGGACCAGTCCAGATTTGAAAACTCTTCTATAATGAATGTATCTGTTATTGTGTTTGGTTATTACAATCATAAATACTTGAATTTTGAATTTTAATTTTATGAGTTTGATATTAAAATAGATTTAAACTGGTATAAATATTGATCATGTGATCAATAATATTATTAGTTATTTTATGCTAACTGCTACCCACATCTCAAATATCTGTATACACACGTCATTATTTTGCGCCTGATTTAACCTGTAAAATTTGTCTTGTCTTCCTTCCAAGAAGTGTATTTTGAAAATATTTATTGAAAGTGTATTTGTAAAGTAACCTATATGCTAATTTTTGTGATCAATAATAACTGCAAAAGTTTATATCATGATTTTTTAATGATGCATTTCATGTATTCAATCATTGATTATAGAGTTAATCATAGGTCTTGGATAATGCATCCCATTTTCTAAAAATATTGGTTCTGTAAAATGGGTATGTATTTATTTACTAGGGATGATCTTTTTCTAGTGGTTAGACTTTGTATCGATGTTTATCCTGATGAGTGGTTCCATATATTTTAAATAAATGTGTACATTAATAATATTTGATAAGATTTGTTAAAAAATTTATATATTTCATTTTCAAAACTAATAATAATACAATTAGATTTATTATTTCATTACTCTTTTAAAAGAGGAGAAACTTGTTTGAATTACTTACTTGTTTGAGAAAGAAATCTCAAAAAGTTAATATTGTTGGAAATATTTTTTTACTAATTCATTTTCTAAATTCGCATTACAATAAGATCAAGTCACTGGAAGTAATTTTTTTTTATATTAAAACAATTTTAAAGAAATGTTTGCACCTCAAAAGATTTAATCTTAATGCATGATATAACCAAAGTTTATGGTGATTAAATTTTCCCTTTAACAACATTGTCTCAGTCCTCAAATCATTGGCTACCCATTGTTTCCATCAACAAATATATGCTACTTGATTTTTTTCTACATTCCATTTTCCCACTTCGGACGTATGCTAGTTTATTATGTGACAATTATCTTTTGAAATGGATACCCATGGCCCATTGAGATGTGATTTCCAAAGAAGACAAATATGAAATAGATTATGTGATGTGAAAATATAATAATATGAAAATAGATTATGTGTTGTGAAAATAGAAAAAGATAGATAAAAAAAAGTATGATAAGATGTCCTTCCATAAGTGTGAATTGATTGACCAAAGATGGGGTTTGTAATTGGATATAATCGTTGACTATACTTATCAATTAGTGGTTTGTTGTTGGCTTCAATATACCTTATATTTCGCATGCCCATAATGATTAATTAATTTTTTTTAGTGATTGGTTGTCATCTTCTATGTGTTCCGCCTCATTGGTTGTTATCTCCTATGCACTTTATTTAGCATGTGTATCCAATGCAACGATAAACCTAACCTTCATGTCAATGTAATTTTCAGCATATTCATGTTAAACTACTATTTTTTTTTTCATTTGGAATGTGAATCAAAATTACATATAAAAAGGTTCATTGATTTATATTAAAAAAAATCAAAATGATATTGAGTAATTTGATAATTTTAATCAAGTATATTTTCATGATAATCAATAATGATTTGATAAACCAATTCATTTCCGAAAAAATCAAAGTTTGATATCGCAAAGAATATCACCACCACAACAGCAATTATCTAAGTGTATTGAATATGCAAATTGAACGTGGTAATTTTATCTTTTAAGGAAAATATATGTTATTAAGGGATGAACATTAAGGGAAGGTAGGAGGCTTGTCCCTTTAACTACTAGGTGGTAAGGCTAGCCCATGATTACAACACATGTGAGGTTTATGGGAAGGACCTCCATCCACTCTCCCAATCCATTGATTAACATCATATTTACTTTCCTTATCCTTGTCATGATAGCTTGGTGTTGGTGGTTGAAGGTGACTATTAGCTTCATTTGTGTTGGTTCAACACTAAATACTTTTCATGGAAGAGATGTCGTGGAGCTTCAAGGCTTTTGGTTGTTGTTTCATTTGATTGCTAACATAGATAATGACTTAGGTGATTTAGGCCCAAGTAACTTAGCTAAAAAATCTCACTCCAGGGTGGTTGAGACTTTGAGCAAGTACAAGGAAAGGTGGGAAATTTGCTTCCAACATGAGAGGTGCATAGGGATAGGGCAGGTGCAATGGCTCTGTTGGAAAAAGGAGGTGAAACCCTTACTAGCAGGCCTGAGTTTTTCATCAACCATTGGGAGATTATCTTTGTAGATTATGAAGGTGAGAGTTTTGGCCTTTCCAAGTTCTCTTCTCTGTTTATGAGAATGGAACAAAACTAGTATTTAAGTATCAGTAGGAAGATTATTGAGATGGATAATTCAACTAGGATAGTGAGGAGAGGTAATCCTCAATACTGCAAAAATTCCAACAAGGGTTCCTTCTCCAAGCGGACAACCAAGGTAGAGAAGGAAGTTAGAGAGGCTACAATTCACTACCACCATAGATTCCTTCCAAAACTCAAGTTCAAGGTTGAAAGAATTGAGTAGAATGTTAGAAAGAAATGAGACAACACATAATTAGAGGCTATTGAGGCCAAATTAATGGATTGGGTACCAGATATTGGATTCACTCATAGTAGGGATACAAAATGCGTCATGCAGATTGATATCTATTGACACACTAAACCGATTCTTTCCAAAGTGAGTGAAGAGCAGGGCATGCAACAAAAGGTCATCCTAAACACTTTAAACATGCAACAAAAAGATACAATGGATAAATTAGACTACTTGGACAAGAAGTATGAAGCCTTGGTCAAGCTCCTATGGGATATGGAAGCAATTAGTCAAGCTCATAACTAAGAAATCCAATCACCAACATATAAACTCTTGTAGATACCAATCCTCTTCTCGTATATGTGGACTCGGCCTCTATGCTAATCCATAGATATCAAGTTATTATGTTTCTATTATTATATTAATGTTTTCCTTATTGGTCGACTAGACCCTTAAATTGTAATTGTACCCTTTGTCTCCTATATATACCAACGAGACTTAGTTTTAGTGAGCATCTCATCTTGTACATTTGGTATATTGTAAAAAGAGTTTCCCCCCTTAAAGAGGATTCTCATCCATTCTTCTCTCTCATTCTCAAGGAGTGGAGTTACTTCTCTCTCTCTTTTTATTCTATTTGGGTGATTTGGTGCATAACATTTGGTTTCAGAGCATATGATCCTTGGGTATGGCTCCTTCAAATGAGTCATCCTGGTATTTTCACTATTAAAAAAATTATGGATAGTTCCAAACTGTGAAAATTTTGGGAGCTTCAGGAGATATAGTGAAGTACCCATGCTAAAAATTCAAGGTTTTGGTTCACTATACTTCTGGAGATATAAAGTAAGGAAATAAGGGTTTTTGACTATTCTTGAAATTAGTCTCAAACAAATCATATTTTCATTTTCGCTATAAATTTTTTTTGGGATGTTTCAAATAGAAAAAAAAATGGATAATGAGGATCCATAGTTAAGTACATGTGGTAAAAAATTTAGTTTATTTTCACTATACTTTCAAAAATATAGTATGTGGAAATTAGGGTTTTTGACTACTCCTAAAACTAGTTTCAAATAGATGATCTTGGTAAAAATGTCATATATGAAGCTAGAAAAGGCCAAATTGAGTGTCACTAGTTTCATTGGAAAGAAAACAGATCATAGTATTTCATGCCAAAATTTCATAAGTAGATCCGAAAACTTGGACACATGATAAGCCATCAAAGTTTTCTCTCTTGAAAGGTACAAAAACAACAAGTTCTGGGAAAGGTACTATAACTTTATCTTGGCACATTGGAATTTGGTCAAACCTATGGCATTATAGAGAATACACATATTCAAGCTACTGTATAACAAAATTTTCAGACTCATCAGGCCAAAATTTCAAAGATACTTCAAGAGAAAGGTCGGACAACAAGACATTCCACAAACCATATTTTTTGAAGGTATGCTAGCTTGAAATTAGCATAACTTTTGATTTGAATGATCTGTTTTTAGTCATTCAAAACTTTTGATAAAGAGAAAAAAGAGGAGAATTATTATTTTCTCACATGGAAAAGGGTTCTAAAAAAAATCTACTCCTACTAAACCTCTGGAGAACTTATATAAGACACCTAAAAGTGAATAATTATAGTATCATGTATCCCTATAGAGGAACCAATTTAATGAAATAGGTGATATTGTGTTGAATTGTTTTTATTTGGCACATTTTCAATAATTAATTAAAATAAAAATAGATCAAAATATGGAACAATTACAAAACTCCATGGTAGTCATGCTCTTACATACCCTAGATGAGAGGTTCATGCAAGGAAATCATGAAAATGGGGAGAATAAAATTGTTGAACATATGGGGAAGATTTTAAGTAATGTGGAGAACATGAAGATTGAGTCCCACAATCATGATTATTCATCACTCCAATATCCGTATAATTGGGGGTTCAACTCGATACCAAGGAACAACTTAATCCAAAGATTGACATGTGGAAATTTAATGGTAAACATACTATAACATGGATATTCGAGACAGAGCAATTCTTTGAACTACACCCAAGTGCCAACTTTACAAAAGGTAACTCTTGCATGCTTGTATTTGGAACCTGATCAATTTATTTGGTATCAATGACTTTGTGAATGAAAAGATGATTCTATTGTCTCTTGGTCCATTTTTATGAATGAATTCATAGGAAATTATGGGGATATTAAGAGAAACACATTCTTTATCAATTGATAAATCTTCAGCAAATAAATCCAATTACAAATCACATTCAACAATTCAAAAAGTTGAGTCTCAAGGTAAATAACATTCCATAGGATAATTTGTTTGATCTCTTTATGGGCACTTTGAAGGACAACATTCAACATGAGGTACATCTCTTTGAACCTAAATCCCTAGATCATGCTTTCAATATGGAAAGGAAAGTAGAAAGTGAAAATATGGCTACTAGAAGGGTATCCACTAACAGCTATAGAGAGCACCATGTTCCCTCTCATAACGTCACTTAACCTACAAGGTTGAGACCTCAAAAAATGGATGAAATAAGAGCAAAGGGACTATGTTTCAATAGTGATAGCAAGTATAATAAGAGGCATAAATGTGATGAGGATAAATCATTCTACATATATTGTGAAGAGGAAGAAGATCACTAATTGGAACTATTGCAAGATCTATAACTGCAAGAGACTACTTTGGCAATATCTTGTTATGCATTGGCTATCATAATCACTCCTCAAACTTTGAAGATAGAAGGATATATCAAAAATAAAAAGGTAACATAATTGATTGATTATGATAGTACCTATAACTTCATTAATTAAAAATTAGCCAAACTTCTCAATTGTTTTATATATCCAGCACTAGAGTTTCAAGTAATGATCGCAAATGGAGGCACCATAAATTTTTCAAGGAAGTGCCATAGTATTAAGCTCAGTCTGTGCCATATTTGTTGGATATTCCAATGATTGAAATCAAAATAGGTGGTGTCGATGTTGTATTATGGGTCCAATGGTTACAATCATTGGGAACAATGGATCTTAATTTTTAGGAAATTTTCATGATATTTTCCATGGAATGCAAGGAAATTGAACTTAGATGTATCGAAAGGAAACTCTCTAAAGTGATAATATATAACATCATTGAAGAAATTCTAAACAAGAAAAATCATGGTTTAATTGGACAATTGTTCTCACTAGATGTTCAAACATTTAGACCCTCTGCTCTCATGGATCTTCAAAAAGTTATCAATAATCATTCAAAGGTATTTGAAGAAATATATGAGGTTCTTCCACTTGCTTGATATCATGACCATGTTAATAATTTACAAATAGGAAGTGCACTACCTAAAATTAGGCCTCATAGGTACCCATATGTACAAAAGAGTGAGATTGAGCATATGGTTCAAGAAATGTTAGAGGTTGACATCATTCAAACTAGCTAAAGTGATTTCTCTTCACTAATGGTGATGGTTTACAAAAATGAAGGTTCTTGGCATATGTGTATATATTATAAAGATCTCAACAAAATGACCATTAAAGATAAGTTTTCAATTCATTTCATTGATGAATTATTATATGAATTGCAAGGAGGGATTTTCTTTATCAAGTTGGGTCTCTATTTTGGATATCATTATATCAGAATGGGGTAAGGAGACATCTCCAAAATAGCCTTTAGAACACACAAAGATCATTATGAGTTTTTGGTGATGTCATTTGGCCTTACTAATGCACCTTCCAAATTTCAAAGTTGGATGAATTTTATTTTCAAACCCTTCCTCAGAAAATGTGTGTTAGTATTTTTGATGATATTCTAATCTACAACAAATATTGGGAAGAGCATATACAACACGTTGACATGGTTTAGGAAGTGGAATATTTGGGTTATACTGTATCTCATGAAGGTATCAAAGTGGACCATAACAAAATTAAATCTATGATGGAATGGACAATTTCCAAAACCTTGAATAATATTAGAGGATTCTTGGGATTGGTGAGCTATTACCACAACTTTTTCAAGAATTATGGTAAAATATCAACATCTCTAACAACATTATTAAAAAAGGAGGCATTTTCTTGGACTCAAGAAGCAATCACATATTTTGAAAAACATGAGTCTATGTGTACAACTCTTGTCATGTCCATCCCTAACTTCACAAAAATCCTTATTGTGGAGTGTGACGCCTCAAGGCATGGCATTGGTGCAATTTTAATGCAAGAGGGAAGGCCCCTTACCTTTTAAAGTACCCAACTTAAAGGAAAGAACTTACTCAAACCCATTTATGGAAATGAAATGTTAGCCATATTACATATAGTTAAGAAATGGTTCCCTTACCTGATATGAAGACACTTCAAGGTAAATACATATCATGATATTTTGAAGTACTTCTTGGAACCATGATTATATTCAAAAGAGAAAAAAATGGGTTACAAATATTCTAGGTTATGACTTTGAAATTATCTACAAAAAAGGAAAAAAAAATGTGGTGGCAGATGCACTTTCGAGGAAAGAAGAAGACAAGAAGGGATTACTATGTGTCATTCCCATTCCGCAATCTGATTGGTTGGAAGAAGAAAGGATAGCATGGAAGTAATATCAAAGGTATGCAAGATCATCCAACAAATATAAGAGGACCCAAGTGAATTAGATAAATTTGTGTGGAAGAATGATTCATTGTTGTATCAATATTTCTTATATTTGTGTAAAAATTTCCAACTCAAGGTTCCTGAAAACATACCATAGGATCAAGATGGATTTTTTTTGGGAAGGTCTTAAAATTGATGTTCAAAATCTTATGGTTGAATGTTTGATTTTCCAACAGAATAAGGGAGAGACAATCAAGACCACGAGTTTGCAACAACCATTATTCATACCAAATCAATGTTGGGAGGAAGTTTTAATGGATTTTATTACAGGTGTACCCAAGTCTGAAGGAAAGAATGTCATAATGGTAGTGGTGGATTGGCTCACAAAGTATGCCCATTTTTTCTTTATTCCTCATCCTTTTAAAGAAATTATAGTAGACAACATTCATTGAAAATCTTCATAAGATACATGGAATCCCCAATATTATTGTAAGTTATAGAGATCCAATTTTCACTGGTAATTTTTGGATTGAATTATTTTCTTGTTTGGGTACTAAAGTGGCTCACATCTCCTCTTACCATCCTCAATCTGATGGGTAAATTGATATTTTGAATAAATTTCTAAAAGGGTAAATATACACAATGGGTCAAGTGGTTTCCCTTGGAAGAATGGTGGCACAATACACCCTTCCATACTTCATAAAAAATGTCCCCAATTATGGCACTTTATGGCTATCATCCTCCATCCATCACATCACCCTTGAGAGGGAAAGTGAAGTTTCAAGCAGTGGAGGACCACATAGATCACCAACAAGAGGTTCTCCAACTATTGAAGGACAACTTGTCTATAGCACAAAATAGGATGAAACAACAAGAAAATCAACATCATAGTGAAAGGGAATTTGAAATGGGGGATTGGGTATTTCTGAGACTACAACCATACAAACAAATTTCCTTCAAGAAACAAAATATTCATGAAAATAAATTAGCACCCAAGTACTATGGTCCCTATAAGGTGTTGTAGAAATTGGAAGTAAGGCTTACAAATTGGAGTTGCCTCCATCCTCACATGTACATCTAGTCTTACATGTTTCTTTCTTAAATAAGGTAATCAACGACAAGATTCCAGTTTAGACTATTTAACAAAATATTAATGAAGTAGAGAATATCATACTAGAACTACAAACAATCATTGAAACAAGGATCAAACAATAATGAAATCGAGAAATACTAAGTACCTCATCAAGTGGAACAACCTACTAGTAGAAGAGGCGAAATGGGAAGATGAGTTCTTCATGTAGAAACATCCAAAACTAATCAAATGTTGAGGGAAACATTTCTTTGAAGGGATGGAGCAGGTTAAACCCTAGATATTGACTTATTACATTTCTATTGCTATATTAGTGTTGTCTTTAATGGTAGGTTAGAACCTTTATTTATAAGTGTGCCCATTGTCTCCTATATACCAAGCAGACCTAGTTTTAAAGAGCATCTCATATTGTATTTCCCCCTCAAAGAGGCTTCTCATTCATTCTTCTCTCTAATTCTCAAGGTGTGGAGTTACTTCTCTTTCTCTTTTTATGTTATTTGGGTGATTTGGTGCATAACACTATGAGGTTAACGACTAGGTGACTTTCTGTTTGTTCCTAGTTATTTTTTAATTCTCTATTATATCAAATATTTGGATAAGTAATTACCCTAATATGGTCTATATAACTTAGCGTTGTCTTGTTATTTTTTGGATAAAAAACCATCAAATGTAATTTTTGTATAAGCATATCAAGAACTCCTAGAATAGACAGTCTTAAGGATTATATGAAAAACTTTGAAAAAATTGATGTCTATCATAGGCAATATCTTCAGGTAGATTCTCAGTAAGCCTCAGAAGAATGTGATTTTTTTGTACATCTATTAATATATAAGTAGATAAATTTATATCTACACACACACACACACACACTTTATTTACTACTATTAAGAATATATTAACATATTTTTTCAAAATTAAATGGAGTAAAAATGCTCCTACAATCCAATATGTCATTATCAAGATAGATATTTATGACAATGTATCTTTGTTAGTTCTATAAACAAAATTTGTAGGCGATGGATGCATTTTTTCTCACTATCCATGGTTCAAGACTTTTACTACTTCATGTACCTAGCTCAATCTTTGATCTCTAGATTCCCTTGTAATGTTGTAGCATGGAAAAATGTATGAATTGTTGGGATTTTCAAATTAGTTGTGTTGTTTTCGATGGAGAGTGGAAAGGGTAAAATTTAGCTTCTTCTCCTTCTTGAATGGTTTTTTTAATTTGTTAGATGAGAGAGATCCTTTGATGATGACAAGAAGGTCAATGAAAATGTCTTTTTTTTTCATTTTTTTCATTTTTTCATGTTGAAATATTCATTGTTATTTCTTCTAGGGACTCCATATAATATTTAGTTGGGACTACCACTACATTGTGAACTTACCAATAGTAATTGCCTTTGGACAATTGAAAGAAAAACATTTCACATATGGCATCGTTATGATCTAGTTCATGACAACCTCTTGTTCCAAAAGTTGCACATCCCCTCCTCTCCCAATCTAGTACCTTTCTTCTGATGGATGTTATTTATTTACTCTGAAATATCATATACTCTTTGACTAAGTTTTGATGCTAAAACGTTTATTTTCTCTGTCTAGTTGTAGAAGACTTCTTATATTATTTGGAAATAGGTTTTTCCCCTTTTTTCCCAAGTGACCTTTTTTGTTTGGTCTCTTATTTTGATGGATCTAGGGATTAGACTTCCTCATATCCTTCCCTTGCATTTAGATGAAATTTAGTAAGACAAATTATAACCAAAATAAAATAGAATCAACAATCCATTAATCTCAAATAATCTCAAATAGAATAAACCACATGTTCATTTTAAATAAAATTTTATTACTAAATTTGTTTGGGATCCATAGTGAAACTTATCCCATTTTAATATATAACATTTAGTACTACAAAGAATAATCAAGATAAAACTAACTCAATAATTCATTAAACTCAAATCAAATAAACCGCTTATTCTTTTAAAATAAATTTGCAACAACAAATTATTAAATTTCAGTTTTAGTCCTGTAACACCCTGGGTTTCGAACCCCCATTTTAAATAATGTATTGTTACAATGCTGAGAGGCTAGAGTGCCCAAACAATTATTAAAAGGCCAGTGTGCCCAAGACATGTAATGTTTTTATCATTATTAATAATAAATACATAGTTGGCTGCTAGATGGAAAAGGAATAGAGTTATAGGGGGCTATGATTCCACAAGAGAGGGTGCTTGAGGGGATAAGTGTTTATTCCTATTCTAATTACCCTTTTTTTGTCTATGGGAGGGGATCATTTACGTGAGCTTCTTGGGGAAGGCCAGGAGGTTCTTGATTTCCTCACGAAGTTACTTAAACTCGCCTCTGGTATGATGGAGGGGTTGGTCGTTGGCTCGTTTTCTCCTTCACTTATGCATTCGTACCATTCTATCCCTCATGCACTTTCATGCACGCACCTCCATGCACCCACTTACTCGTTTATTGATCCATCCGTCATCCGCGTCTTAGCTCAGGGAAAGGGAGTCGAACTACTGAAGGTTAGCCACGTGATAGTTGGTTCTAGTGGTCGCTGGTGTGATCCAGCCATGACCTAAGGCCGCATGTCTGAGATGCGTTGGCCTGTGTCCAATGTTTCTCATGGATGCAAGTCCTAAGATTTCCAGCATTGAGATTTTGGACCAGTTGCGCTAGAGCCTATATAAGGAGAAGGATTGCCTGAGGGACTGCATGGCAGATAAGGGTGGAGATTCGTTCTCTTGGGTGGTGCAAGCTAGGTAGAAGAGAGATGGGTACTTGGATTTTTGTGAGAGATGGGAAGCCTGTGAGAGCTTGGGTGTTGAATGGTTTGGGAAGACAAGTAACATTCTGGAACCGTCCTTGCGGATTGATATCCCTGGCTCAGGGGTGACGTTGTTGTTGAGATTTGGAACAATAGCGTCTACGGTTGGGTGGAACGTCATTAGTCTGCAGCCAGTTGGTGTCATCTTTCATAAAGATAAGTTCTCTATGTTATGGTATCATTTACATGTACATGAATGTACTTACGATGTGTATATTTAATTATCGTTTAACTGAATCTTTAGACTATGCATGCTTGTTGGATTTTGTTGTGCATGTCATTAAAGTCTTTTATTTTATGCATCCTTAAATTTTTAAAGGTATCTGTAAGAGAAAGAAGTCCAAGGGCGGGCTTGAAGGTAGCATGACCTGGCTCGTGGGTGGCTGGGTATGTTACAGTTTGGTATCGGAGCTTCTGGTTGAAACACCAGGCTGGTATGGGTCGGGTATGTTGGTTAGAGTCTGGGGGTCGAGATCAAACTATGACTGTGGACTTGAAAAGCTCAGGAGGAATGGCATTGCAGAATATACGTGGGAGATAGAACGTTAGAGACCTGTGTAATGGGTTCGAAGGATCATGATCGCCCCCTTGGAATTCGGGAGCGATCACCACTATAGGATCAAGAGATATCTGGGATCGTTGGATAGGAGGATAGGTGAGTAGGGGTTGTTCGATGAAAAGGAAGAAAGGGTTAATGTCACAACCGTTGGATCCCATGGGAGAGTGAGATCAAGGGACATGAGGCATTGCAGGGAATTGAGTTGCATGGGAGATAATTTCCCAAGGTGGTCCCACAATCCAAAACATGGTTTCCCAAAGGGGGTTATGTGTTAGCATCAGGAGAATTGTGGGGCAAAAATTAGGTTACTCCAAACCCCCGATGCATGCCCCCGCAAATTGAAAGGCATGCAGTGATGTGACAGGTTAGGGCTCAAACATCGAAACTCCGAATAACTGAAGTAGTTGGGGACCATTGATCCATAGGAGGACATGTGTCAACCGATCGTGTGCTCTGGGTGAAACAACTTCAGGAAAGAGCGAGTGAGGAGAAGTTGAGAGTTGAAACTCCCAAAGCCTGGAGAGACGATGTTATAGCAAGATTTTCCTCACCGTTTTTATCTTGCATAGAGGGCCTTTTTCCATTTCCCTATGCAGACTTGTCATCCCTTTTTGACAAATCCAGATCTAAAAATAAACATTTTTCCACATATACGTGCCCTATTAGCTATATAGCAAGCGTATACACAGGCTGCTCCACTACAGCCCGCATACATCGGAATTTGTGCCAGAAAATACAAAAATGGAGTCGAGTTTCCATGTCTCGACAAGAGATCTCTGATCCTTAGCCTTCCATATACTGGAAACATTCCGAATCGGCCCTTTAGTTGCATTGTGAAGGCTATAAGAGCACAATTTCAAGCTATGGAAAGGAAGAGAAAGAATTCAAATTTGAGAGAAAAGTTACTTTGGAGAAATCTTCATATTGAGTTTGCATCCCTTTGTCCCTCAAGTCTGAACATAGTGTTCAACCCCAAAGCTCTTTCCCTATTGTTGAGAGAATATCATTGTCTCTCTCTTTTGAGCTTTCCTTTGGTAGAGGATTGAAGTGGTGGAGACCGAGCTGGAAGGAACTTGGTTCCTTGGTTTCGAACCGTACCGACACAGAAGTCTATAATGTTGACACTTTTGTTGATCAATTATTAATAGAAATACTCCTTTCCCATCCTCTTGGTATCATGCAAATATATGATTATTATCCATGGGCATGTTTGTAATGTTTATTAATGGATTATGCTATTTGATGTGCTAACCCCTTTACATTATCACTATATACTTTCTTTGCTTGTTTGTTGAGAACTTATTGCAGGTATAAAGCTTTGGGTCGAAGTGCTCAACGGTGGAACATCATCAAACGTTGGATCGAGGTATGCCTCTTTCTTATCTTTCAAATTAGTTTATATAGCATGCAATGGAATTAAGCTGATTTCTACAGTCATACTTGTCTGTTGTGGTTTACCCTTTTCCATAGAGAGTTTTTCCCTCGTAACAGAAATGGCGAATCCACAGGGGAGAGATCTTCCTTATAAGGGTTGAAGTACTTTTTCTTCTTGCATTTCTATTTTTCCTTTGTGTTTCTTATCGTATCACTGCTTGGCAGATTCTATTCACTCTGAGTCTGAGTTTTCAACCTTTTTTTGCTTGCCTGGCCTTGTTTTAAAGCCTGTACGCTCCTTTTACCTTGACATTCGTGTACACACGTGTGTTGCCTCTATGAAAGCTGCATATATACACACTATTCTCTTTAACAGTCGCATATACCACTTTTCCTTGTTTGTTTTCTTGGTTTGGTGATTGTTGGGTGAGTTTTGATGGTTGTTGAGCCTTCTTAGGTCTTTGTAGTGCCTATTGAGCTTCTCTGGGTTGACAATAAGCCTGTTGGGAGTTGAATTTATGGGCGTAGTCTTTCTCATTGTTTTTCATTTTTTGGTTTGTCCTTGAACCCTGGGCTGTTTGTTTGGATGGTTCGTATTCTGCTTGAGTTATTTCGTTTATACACAGTAGAATTTATATATCAGGTTGATTTTTAGTTCATGCATTTTATCTTTAATATATTGAAAATACAAAAAAATATAGGCATTTTGCATTGGTTAACATTTTTTTCTTTGAACCTTTATCATTAACTTAGTACATTTAGCGAAAGATTGCATTTTACTTCTGAATTGTAGAGTTGAAATTGAAAATTGCACTGTTTTTATTAGCATATCATTCATTGAAAAATTAAAGGTAGACTTTGCATTATATTCATATTTATCTTTTGCAGAGTCATAACATCACGAGTTTCACTTCCATACCCTTTTGAGTAATCAAAGACAATAAAATTTACGCTTTAAACTAAAATTGATTAGTCACAATTTTATTTCTAGGGTGCACAAACTAGCCTAGGATTTAGTGCCTTGGAATAGGATTTTGTGAGTAAACTTCTCCAAGGCAATTAAATCGACATATGTGTCTGAGAAAGGGAGTTGGGAATTCCATTGTATAATTGATAATATCAGGAGGCTCCACTCACACCGGAGTTAATCACGAGGTCGCGTGAAGTTAGTTGAAGGGATAACCCCTGGATACTTTCCTAGCGTCAGAGATATTTTTGTGGATTTATTCATATTTGGGGATATTGCTAGTACCCATACCTCTGTGAGAGGTGATGCTTTCAAGGTTTTGGCCTTTGCTACCCTACCCATACAGTGATCCAGATTTACGATTACTTGCCTTTGCATTAGTTATACAGTGGTTTATTATTTTTTTTACTTAGGTATCTCATAGGTTACTTGCAAAGGTTATTCTGCTTGTATCCTGGGTCAGATAGAGGTCGGACAACACACAACCTTTATGAAGGATTACCTCTCCGGGGGGATCTGACTGACTGGTTGTTAAGCCCACGAGCGCCTCTATAACTGATTCTATTACCTCCAAAATTTAGCAGGGAGTCTCAGGTCCCTCTTGGACGAGGCATACCTTCTTTAGTGAGGGAGGCCACTCAACCACTTTATCCCGTTTTCATGTATATTGGTTGTTTGACTCTTTAGTATGCTCTTTGATTATTAGTTGACCATAGGATTTCATGTTGAGTATTTGTTATCATGGATAGTGGAGTTCCTTTTGCTCCATCATTTACTACTCCCCCCCCATGACGTTCATGGGGGAAAATCCGTCTGCTTTTTATTATGGTATGAAGAATTATAATACTCAGTCAATGCCTTGGGTCTCTGATCATTTTTCTCATGGTATGTCTGATATGTCTTCACACTTGCCATCCTTTGTCTCCCCTCCTTACGAGAATACAAGATTTGGGTCTGGGGGCATGATGCCTCCTTCTTATCCCTCTCTATTTAGTGGGATTCATATCCTTCAAACACCTCTTACAGTAGGAGGTTGGAATCTTCCTTCCTACGAATCCACTATGCGAGAATTAAGTGCCCAATTAAGAAATCATTCTACTTGTTACACTTCATCCACTTATCCTTCTTCCGCTATGTCGGTTCCTATGAACACTTTTCCCATGGCAGACCTTTGTCTTCCCTTTGGTGTTTCATCTAGGAGGAGTTATTTTTGTAGTATGGGCAACCTCCTTCACGAAGTTCCTTCATCTGGGGGAAACATATATCCTCACGTGAGTGACCCTTGTCATATTGCTTTATCTTCGCAAGTGGCTTCCTCAGTGTCGATGCCCTTAAAACCCTTTATGAATTAGTATGGAGGAGGATACTATCCTATTGGACAAGGACAGGGTGTAAACCAGGATCCTTCTTGGCCTACAATTTCTCAAAACCAATCTTTCATTGGACCTTGGTCTCAAATGCCGCAATTCACCACCGCCACAAGTCCAGTCATTGTGTGTCATACTGGCATTGCATCACCAACCTCTACTAGTCATGTTGGATATTGGTCAACAACCTATGCAAGTCATGTTGAAGACCTGCAACCAGCCGCTGCAAGTCATGTTGGGGGAATGAGTCCAGTCATTGCATGTCATACTGACATTGTATCACCAACCTCTTCTAGTCATCTTGGAGATTGGTTGACAACCTCTGTGAGTCATGTTGAAGACCTACAACCAGCCGTTGCAAGTCATGTTGGGGCACATGTCTGGTCACTGCTAGTGACATTGCACATACATCACCGACCTCTACTAGTCATGTTGGAGATTCATTACCAACCTCTGCTAGTCATGTTGGAGATTTGCTACTAGCCTCTGCAAGTCATGCTGGGAGTATGTCACCAACCACTACAATTTATGTTGGGGGAATTCATATGATTGAGAAGCCTAGACGTCTCAGACGTAATCCTAGATTCCTTTGCAGGACTTGTGAAGGAAGTCACCTTACTCGTTTGTGTCTTGTTACTGCTGGGATACCAGAAGTGTGGGGCTCACCTAGGGGCCCTTCGGGTTCTGAGGCATCTATGGTTTCACAACACTCCATTCCTTCTTTGGTTGACACAATAGTCATGCCGATGCAATATTCGGCTGACACCCCTTTTCCTTTAGGGGTTAATGCATCCTTTGACCTTGTTGTCTCACATCCCGTTCAACCTATTAGCACTGAAAGTCACACTTTGAATGCTAAAGTGTAAGCTAAACACCCATCAGAATGTAAAATATAACTTTGGTGTTGAATAGGTGGATCAACAAGATGCATACGGAAATAGAGAGGGTAGCAAACTGCAGATAAGTAGGCTACACTAATGGGCAATGGAGTCACAAACATCCCACTCATCTAAGGCACAAAATATGCTTAACAGAAACAATATTATATGCTGATAAGTGGAAGAAATGAAGAAGGAAAAAATAAGATAGAATGTTCAGTAAATAGATATCCTCTTAATTCAATGAATCAACAAATACTTGAATATAAACAATGACTGATGGGCAAAATACAACAGATCCTCTGCTGCTTAGGGATCCATAAATCATTGACAGCCTTTGATCCTCAAATCTGAAATATATTCAAATAAGAAGAAATATAAAAGAAGGGTTACAATCTGAAATCACAACTCTCATGAATCTCCAATAGCAATAATGCTTACAATCCTAAAATGCCCACAAGATTACAAATGAACACACACAGAAAACTGCCTATTCCTACTCTCTCTAGCCTCTCTTGGCTCATCCCTCCCTTCTCTCCAAGAGATATCTCCCTCTTTAAATAGAAAATAACATCCAAATAACCTAAGGAGGTCGAATCCCATCTCCTCCATTGGATTCTAAGCCTTGGAGATAGGTGGCAACAATCAAAGAGACAAAAATCCAACAAACTGCTGATTTTCAGGAATTTGTTGGAAGTCATTAATAAATTGTTTCCACCTCATGCATGAGGCCTTTGATGGAGCTAAATATTAGGTGTAGGTGTCCCTTGATATATAATTGATCCTTCAGAGTCCATTCTAACTCTCTTTGACATGTGGCAACCTCCCAACAAGGCGAATATCAAAACCGTGACCGCTACAAGAAATTAGTACGCAACATCACTGTGCAGAGTACACAACGCCTACTTCTATATCCAATATCTCTCAAACCAAAACACATTTTGAAAAACTAAGAGAGGTTTTTGTTATTTGTAATGTTATGAACAAAAAACTCCTCCAGTTTTCAAAAATACATCTTTAACTACTCATAACCCAAGTTTTAAATTAGTGACTCAAAACTGGCAGAATAACTCTGCACAATTTATCCTCTGCCATAATATTACGCAGTGCTTGTAGGTAGCGCCTGACTGTGTTTCTGCATGCAATTCGGTAGCATAAATCCGTGGGTGCTCTGATGCTTGAACTTGGATATTGGGAATAACTCAATATAATTTCAATTTTCCCCAAAACAAATAAAAATCCCATAACAATTGTATTCATTTTCTGAAATGAATGATGAAATGCAGATTCTGTTCTCTGTGAAAAATTATGTAGCGCCACTTATGCAACGTTGAGGCATAAATCAATATTGTGCTAACATAGGCTCCATGGGGGATAGAGTCCTCCCTATGAGGCTCTAAGAACTCTTGTAGTTTTAGTGCCTTATCCTTTGGGCTTGTGGAGTCATGCTCTCAACCTTTAACCTAAGCAATCTGCTTTGATCTATGACCTTTAGCTGAAAGTAAATGAAAATGAAAACTAAAACTGAAAAAATGATGAAAACGATGCTTGTCCAACAAGATTATTGCACACATGTACTCTAATTATTGGGAAAATGAAGCTTTCAAGTTACATGAAATAGCCAATGAAGCCATTTCATCATTTTTTCAACTGTTTGAAGCTTTGAAATGTGCTTCCTTAAGCACCAGAGATAATTCTTACTTGAAGGCATGTCAAAGAAACCTCTGGCAATACACTTTCCATTGAATAAATCAATGATCCTAGGCCCACTTTCTGCTTCCAGACAAGCTGCAAATGGATCCTGAAAAACATCATCAATACTTTCCCCTGCAACATTACTTTGTGTAAAAAGGAAAATTATTGTATTAGGTCCTTCCTCCACTGTTCTTGGTTGTTGTATGGATTTCTGATTTTCTGATTCATCCTTAATGCATATGGCCTTGGTCCACTCCTGATCATGAGGTGTGTTGGTGACGGAAGTCACCCCTGGATTGCAGCAGGAGCAGAGCCCGACGCCCATTAGTTTATGTCACGATTTGTTTAATGGGGTGATCGAATGGAAGTTAACTCGAAACGATGTAGCTTTAACTCAGGAAAACAGGCCTGGTATGTAAAAAGCAAGGGAGGTCTTGATCCAACTTTCTTCAGTGAGTAGATTAAAGGGTGGTATATGGAAGACTTGTGAGAAGGGCAAGCAAGATTTCCTTGGGCGACAGGCCTTCAGAAGCTTGAGGATGAAAAACTCAGAAGCCAAGATCCTCTTGGTCCAGAGCTTCAAGGAGCTGAAGAGTGACTTGACTGGATCCTCCAATTTCAAGTCATTCAGCGCTAAGAGAATCACAAGAACCGATTAGAAACAATGGAACTGTTACAGTGATCTAACCTACATCATCCTATAATAGCTACAACTCGACTGGATCCTCCAATTCCAAGCTGTTCTAACACAGTAAACAAAGAGATGGAAAAGAAACTGACATCCATAAAGTAAGAAGTCTCAAATGCCTTATACATAAACCAGAGCGACCAACACTTCATCAAAACTTTACAATTGGGAGCCTTGCTCAACCATCCATCCCTTACAAAACACAAAGACTGAGTCTATATACTCAGAAAAATTCGCCTAACAGAGGCATGTTCAGTCATCCAAAGCTTGGTGTCCCTTCAGCCAAATTCAGATGGGTATTCTTTGTTAGACGCCACCTTAACTGTGCGTGGCTCCTGCAAGGGGAGTAGCTGAGCCATTAAGTGTCAAGCTAGCATGTGCAGGCCTACTCTAGCTAGTCAAGAACTCGACATGGATTCTCTGAAAAAATGGGTACACAGGACCCTCTCTAGCAGACTGCTTGCCAGACCCTCCATACCTCACACTTAATGAATGATGAGAGGTTTCAACCACCCCTTCTTGCCTTCATTTACTCCAAGCGAAGGCCAAGATCGAGGTCGAATTTGATGGCACCTGGAGGTCGCGGTGATCCCATCTGTGAACAAACACGACGCCTTTTTCCCCTCTCGTGCAACTCTTTTTTTTCCCAAGTGACCACGGGTTGTGACCCTGTGTTTACTCTTAAAGGCGCTTTTGACGTTCATGAATAGGAAGGGGCTGATCCCTGCTTCTTGAAATCACGATGAGCGAAACGCCGAGGCAGCTTAATCTAGCACCACGCGTCCCTCTCAGATCTGACAGTCCTGAACTCACTTGGCGATACTGTGGGATCGGGTATTGGATGCTCCCAGCACCTCGCATATCGGGAATATGACAGAGCTGCTCCTTGCACCTCGGAGTCGCGATGGGAGAAACATCGAGATGGATCAATTGGCTGCTAGGTGTCCCCTTTGGATGTACGGCTAAGAATGCTTCATGATACCGCAGGCCCAGCTTTCAGCACTTTCAGCATTTTTGGGGTTCAGGGTTTCGAGATGTAGAACAACATGAAACTCTCACCCCTCAAACTCCCGACTGCCGAAACGCCGACGCGACTAGATCTTGCACCATGCGTCTTCTGGATGGATGACTGCTATCCTTCCTTGCACACAATATGGGCGCTATCTATCGTGCTAACTTCGGTGCAACTCTGCTAACTGCGATTTCCCGTCGACCGTTGATCTACTCCTATAGATGAATCCTGACCATCAACAGTATAATCTTGCCTACTAACTTGCTTGGAAGCCAAAAAACGATATTTTTTCGGGCTGCACTCGGGTGCTTCTCGCGCCACTTGTAGACCTGAACACTCTCGTGCCTCGGATGAGAAATGTTACTAACAAGGTGTATTAGGAAAAAGGCTTAGTGATGCTTGTCTTTCTTTAATTTCAACCTTTCTCATCTGATCACATGGAAATTGATCTTGGCTGCTTGATGAAACTGAGCTTGTGTCTTCAAGAGGAATAGGGGGTTGATAGGGTAGTTCATCACAATTATAAGTGATTGGGAAACTAAATTCTTCTATATTATCTTCTGATTGTGAGGGATATTCATCATAGCTTGGCTTATGGTCCCAATTTCTCAGTTTTTCACCTTCTAAACTTAGATTATCATCTTTTTCTTCTTGTTCAGCAACAAAAATATGACATGAGGGTTGAAACAAGCTATTGTTTCTTTGATGGAAAGGGTACTTCTCTGATATAAGGTCTTCAACAGGCTGCTCATGGAAAACATCTTCATAATCATCATACAAAGGTGAATCAATGACCATTTGACGATTAATGGATGAGGGGATTAGTGCAATAGCTGGGACAACTGGTTGTTCAAGGAAAATATCCTCATAGTCATAAAAACTTGGAAAATCATGGCACATTGGTTCATTAACAATAGGAGGGAATGGTAAGCTATGAATTCGGTCATGACAAGCTGCAACACTATGCTCATGATGAAATAAGTCTGAATCTAAGATGACCTCTTGACTTAAAGAATCAAGAAAAGGAGGAGATAAGGAAATGATGGATTGTCCATATTGATCTTTCTCTTGGGGACCTAGATTTTGACTTGAATGATGCATTTGTTCTTCAAATTTAGGAAAAGCATTATGAAACTCATCATCTAAGTCCTTCTCTCTATTATCCCCTTCACCATCACTACTAGATGAATCACTTGCTGAATCTTGAATATATGATGCCTACCCCTCACAACAATTCTCAAAAAGTCTTTTAGCTGGATAAATTATCTTGCAATGAGAATAAAAAACATCATGAAAGTCCTTCAAAGAAGAAATACTAGAAGCAGGGAGTGTTCTATACCATTTCCTCGCATCGCCTTCCAATGAATACATGAACATTTTCATCAATATATCTTCATGATGGATGTCAAGTTGTTGCATCAAAAAATGTAAATCATGAACATGCTTCAAAGGGTTGTCATCATCACCTTCATAAAATATGGGCAACAGATCTTGCCATTCATCAATTTGAGGCACAATATGTGGATAACCATCTATGGCTGAGAAATTGAGTGGGGAAAACCTCCTGGCCAGGATATCCTTCATAGCCATTTGATTTTTCTCATCCCTAGTGGAGTCACCAACATATTCTGAACAATGGATTCGCCATGGTGAATGTGCAGTCTTGAAGGTGTCCAACTTTAGTCACCATCTAAAGCTGGAGCTGTGCAGTGTCGTTCTTCCTAGATAGCTTTTCAATCTGCTCAAATCCATCCCCGACAACGGTGCCAAAAATGTTAGCACTGAAAGTCACACTTTGACTGCTAAAGTGTAAGCTCAGCACCCATCATAATGTAAGAGATAAATTTTCTTTTGAATAGGTGGATCAACAATATGGATAAATAAAGAGAGAGGGCAACAAACTGTAGATCAGTAGGCTACACCAATGGGCAATGGAATCACAAACATCCCACTTATCTAAGGCACACAAGCTACTTAACAAAAAACAAGATTATATGTTGACAGGTGGAAGAAATGAAGAAGGAAAACATAAGATAGAATGTTCAGTAAATAGAGATCCTCTCAATTCAATGAATCAACAAATACTTGAATATAAACAATGACTGATGGGAAAAATACAACAGATCCTATGTTTCTTAGGGATCCATAAATCATTGTCAGTCTTTGATCCTCAAATATGCAATATATTCAACTAAGAAGAAATATAAAATAAGAGTTACAATCTAAAATCACAGCTCTCATGAGTCTCCAATAGCAGTAATGCTTACAATCCTAAAATGCCCATAGGCTTACAAATGAACACACACAGAAAACTGCCCATTCCTACTCTCTCTAGCCTCTCTTGGCTCATCCCTCCCTTATCTCCATGAGACATCTCCCTCTTTAAATATAAAATAGCATCCAAATAAATTAATGAGTTCGAATCCCATCTCCTCCATTGGATTCTAAGCCTTGGAGATAGGTGGCAACAATCAAAGAGACAAAAATCCAACAAACTACTGATTTTCAGGAATTTGTTGGAAGTCATTAATAAATTGTTTCCACCTCATGCATGAAGCCTTTGATGGATCTAAATCTTAGGTGTAGGTGTCCCTTGATATCTAAATGATCCTTGAGAATCCATTCGAACTCTCCTTGACATGTGGCAACCTCCCAACAAGGCGAATATCGAAACCGTGACCGCTACAAGAAATTAGTACGCAGCGCCACTGTGCAGAGTACGCAACGCCTACTTCTATATCCAATATCTCTCAAACCAAAACACATTTTGAAAAAACGTGAGAGGTTTTTGTTATTTGAAATGTTATTAACAAAAACCTCCTCCGGTTTTCAAAAATACATCCTCAACTTCTCATAACCCAAGTTTTAAATTAGTGACTCAAAACTAGCAGAATAATTCTGCACAATTTATCCTCTGCCAGAATATTACGCATCGCATGTAGGTAACACCCGACTGTGTTTCTGCATGCAATTCGGTAGCATAAATCCATGGGTGCTCTGATGCTTGAACTTGGATATTGGGAATAACTCAATATAATTTTAATTTCCCCCAAAACAAATAAAAATCCCATAATAGTTGTATTCATTTGCCAAAATGAGTAATTAAATGCAGATTTTGTTCATTGTGAAAAATTAGGTAGCACCACTTATGCAACGCTGAGGCATAAACCAATCTTGTGCTAACACAACCTATGGTCATGTTGATGCAATATTCAACATAAACCTCTCGTATGTTCGAGGGTGATGCGTCTCTTAACCTTGTTGTCTCACATATTGTTCAACCAATGGTCGTGTCGATGCAATCTTCGACTGACAACATTCTTGTTCTTTGGGGTGATGCACCTCTTGAACTTGTTTTATCACATCCTATTCAGCCAGTGGTTGAGGAAGTGGTCATATCTATGCAATATTCTATCAACCCCACTCTTCTCTCGGAGAGTGACAAGTCTAAGGAAGCGGTCATGCCAATGCAATTTTTGGTCGATCTCGTTCTTCTGGTTCTAGTTCTATACCTTTTATGCCATGTCCTTATCATTTCTTTTACTTAACCTTCTGAATAAGAGAGAGTTTTACTCTTCCCAAGTTCCCTCCCTCCAATTCTTGAAGAGGTTCCCTTTGATTGGGATGGTCTTGTGTGGTATCCAATGCCTCCGCCTATGTCTTTTCCAGGAAGAGACATTATCCGATATAACATGGAGACGATAACCTCCGTTAGTACTTTTCCCTCCTCGACTTGGAGATATTTGGGTCTTCCCAAGATTGTGTCAATTCTTCGTAAGATAAAAACATTCCACAGAAGGTTCAGACAGGAGCCTTGGCCTCCCCCGTGGCTTTCCTCCTAGAATCTTCCTAACGAGTCTTAGTTAAGCTCTTTTTTCGACTCGTCTAAAAACCAAAAATATTGCCGAGTGATTTATCCCTTTCACACTTGTTAAATTGGATTTGAAAGGTCATGAGTCTTAATTAAGCTCTTTTCTGACTTGTTATAAAAAATATAAAATATTGCTGAGTGAACTTGTCTTTTTCACACTCGTAAATTGGATTTGAAAAGAAGTTTATTTGGCACAAGTTTACCGTTTTTTCACACCAAGTAGACTACAAGACATAAAAAAAGGATATTTTTTGGCATTAATTTGTGATTGCATCTCATCCCCTCACTTGTAGTATTGAGCCTTTAGCCGTTTCTCTCTTTGTGTTATAAACCGTTGCCTAAGAAGTTTTTCATCCTCAAGCAAGCAGAGCCTTGTTTATATCCTTTGCAAGTTGACACCCTATACCCTGGAGGAAACATCACCTCGAGTGTCCATATCCCGCATGCATTTCCTTGCATTAAGCATAGGTACGTTCCATTGCTGGAACTAGTTTTGCTTACTTGCAACACTCGTTTCCTCCTCTATATCATAGAATTCATTTGTTATGAAAAAACAAAAAATATGGGTGGGAAGGGAGTACTATATTATAATTGGTAGGAGTTGTGTCGCCTTTGAACAGAGAAAAAAATTATTGAGTCCTTGTGTCATCATAATTTTGGGTTTTAGCATGGACTTAGGAAGCTGATCTCGTTACAAAGTTTTCCCTACCAATTGGTTACTCTTCCAGCCCCTATAGATAACATTATTGATGCCTCCTGCATCTAATAGTCACATCATTGAATCTATGCTACCAGAGTCCACCACATGTCTCATGCTCTTTTTCAAAGGAAGTCTCACAACCTGTGTCGACCACTCCTCAAAAATATTGACTTTGCATGTCGACCATACCCTCAGTTTGTCTCAAAATCACATGATACTATGATCTTATCACACACCCTGGCCCTACTTGCATCATCGGTATGTCACCTTGAACCCAACAATCAACATTTCATCATTGGTCGTTGACTAGGTGGTTTCCCTTGTGTTTGACAATAAGACATCTATTCACACTTTGGGATTCGTGCAGTGTCTTGGATGCTAATAGCCTTATTGATGGTTTCCTCACCTCTGTCAGTAGTTTTCATCATCGGCTACTATTCAGAGGGTCTTTTTTGTGTACCGCTTGCATTTGATACATGCGAAAGACGCACAGGGTCGTTGGTTCATGAACATGTTCTTCATCTGATCTCCACCAAATCATGAAGCTTCTTCTTTGTTCCTCGTGCTGACTGATGAGAGATGCCTTAATTATCTCCTTTCAGCAGGTCTCTTTCCATCGACTTTAGCTCATCTATTCTGGATACGAGATCTAGAGTTTTATGGATACCTTAAGGCTTGCAGTCATTAGTGGCAGGCTCTCTCTCCATTGACATATGGGAATACATCAATGTCTCCTGATCAATGGATTTCTCAAGTGTTCAAAACCGACTCCTTTATTCACACTTGTAGGAATGTACTCGGTGCATTGATACCTACTTTCATTATTGGTAGGTTTTCTCGTGTTTGTTAGCGGTATACCTCAATGACCGGTAATCAAATGATGTTTCATTATGTTCGACCTCAACTCCTTTATTCACATGATGTAGAATTTCACCCTTGGCGGATAGTCGTGGTCACTATTGGCATATAACCGCAATTGTACCTGCCTATTCATGGCCACAAACAATTACTTGGTATATTTTCCGCATGGATATGCATTATATTCTTGGAAGCCATGTATGCAAAGTCAGTACAAAATGTAATGAGCAATCGAGTTTCATCCAGATGGTTCTCTACCACTCCACTCCTGGGTTATTTATAATGTATTTCGGCCATCACAGATACTCCTCTGATCTCACACATTGGGGGGCATCTGTTATAGCAATATTTGCCTCACCATTGCTATCTTGCACAGAGGGCCTTTTTCCATTTCCCTATGCAGACTTATCATCCCTTTTTGACAAATACAGAGCTAAAAATAAACATTTTCCACATATATGCGCCCTATAATATATATAGAAAGCATATACAACAGGTATTTCCACTACAGCCCACTTACATCGAGATTTGTGCCAAAAAATACAAAAATGGAGTCGGGTTTCCATGTCACGACAAGAGATCTCTGATCCTTGGCCTTCCATATACTGGAAATGTTTTGACTCGGCCCTTCAGTTGCATTGTGAAGGATATAAGAGCACAATTTCGAGCTATGGAAAGGAAGAGAAAGCATTCAACTTTGAAAGAAAAGTTACTCTAGAGAAATTACTTCATATTGAGTCAACATCCCTTTGTCCCTCAAGTCTGAAGATAGTGTTCAACCCCCAAGCTCTTTCCCTATTGTTGAGAGAATCTCATTGTCTCTCTCTTTTGAGCTTGCCTTTGGTAGAGGATTGAAGTGGTGGAGACCCAGCTGGAAGGAACTTGGTTCCTTGGTTTCGAACCGTACCGACATGGAAGTCTGTAATGTTGACACTTTTGTTGATCAATTATTAATAGAAATACTCCTTTCCTGTCCTATTGGTATCATGAAAATATATGATTATTATCCATGGGCATGTTTGTAATGTTTATTAATGGATTATTCTATCTGATGTGCTAACCCCTTTACATTATCACTATATACTTGCTTTGCTTGTTTTTTGAGAACTTATTGCAGGTATAAAGCTTTGGGTCAAAGTGCTCAACGATGGAATATCATCAAATGTTGGATCAAGGTAGGCCTCTTTCTTATCTTGCACATTAGTTTATATAGCATACAATGGAATTGAGTTGATTTCTGCAGTCGTACCTGTCTGTTGTGGTTTACCCTTGGCCATAGAGATTTTTCCCCCCGTAACATCCGAAGACCCGAAGTAAACATTGACTGTCGAATCATCTGAAGTAGATCCTGACCATCAATCACCAAGAGGTTACGTGTCAACGAATTAGTAACTTCGAAGGAATCTATTTGAGAGGTTTTTCAGTTGATATTTGAGACTCCCGAAGCCCAGAGAGCCGAAGAGTTGAAGTAAACCTCGTCCGTCTGATCATCCGAGAGGATCTCAGCCATTAATATGTCGAAGAGCCATGCGTCACCAGATCCATGGATTTGGATTAAAATCTAGTGGGGCCAGATAAGTTTTAAATTTGAGATTTTTGAAGTCTCGAAGTCCGAAGAGCCGAAGTGATGGGGCACGATGACATCACCAGGAGGTGATGTGGACCTCATAATTTCTGATGTGACGTGGCTTGCAGATGTCACATGGGATGACGTGGACACATGGAATGTATGCCATATGTTAGTAATTTTTGATCATTTGGAGTATTGAAAGGGAAGATAGAACGTGACACATGTCACCCGCCTGATTGGTTCCAGTATTTCTCCATGTGGCGACAGATCGTGTAGTCCAGAGACTGGGCACTCCAGAGGGGAAAGATGTGACATGTTGCATTGGTTCGAAAACTCCCAAAGGCATGAAGGACAGAGTACATATCGACCGTTGATTCTAGAAGACACATGTCGAAAGATCGTAGACTTCGGGTGAAAACACTCCGAGAGAAAGTACAGGAGGAAAGTTTGAAACTTCCGAAGCCCGAAAAGCCGAAGCGATTCTCAGTTGCTAATCTATGGGAGGACACTCATCGAAAGATCATGAACTCTGGGTAAAAGCGCTCCAGGAGGAGGCAAGCGAGGAAAGTTGAGACTCTCGAAGCGTGAAGTCCTAAGTGGATCTCAATCATTGATTGTGAAAGTTGACAAGGAACGTTGATCCAGTCCTAGCTGAAAGTTATGAAGTCCCAAAGCTCTAGACAAGCTCCTTTTCAACTAAACGCAGGGTCATGGCCATGGTCATATGAAGATTGAGAGCTGAGGGAAGGAGGACTAGGGACCTAATTGGTTGTCTTCAAGACAGAAAGGTGCTAAGGAAGGATTTAGCCATGGTTCTAGTCGTGGTCACTTGGGAAGGTGGTTTGAAGGAAGTGCCTGAGAAGAATGAGATTTTGTGTCGGCCAAGGATAAAAAGAAACTATTATTTTCGGAGAATGGGGATATGATCTCCATGAACAAAAAAATAAATAAGCAAGAGACTTGTAGCATGGTTTTGAAATTTTGTTTATCATATGCATAATTCTAACAAAATGGTCACTTACACATTTTGCAGAATTAAGGGGCTTAATAAAGTCAACTCAAGATGCGTATTGAGGAAATGGAAGAAGGTGAGGGAGCCTCTAGTCATGATAAGGAGGCCGAAGGACAGAATACCATAGTTGTTAATGTAGAGACAGAGTCCAATGGATGCAAGGGAAAAGGAGAGAAGGAAACATTAATAGAAACGGAAAGAAGCTTGAAAATGGAAATGCAAAGATACAAAGAAGACAACGAGAGATTGATGAGAGAGAAAATTCAGATAAATGCTCGAGTGTTGTAGAGCTTAAATCAGTTGTAGAGACAAATGAAGAAGGGATCAAACTCAAGACAAGAGGAAGAAGGCAGGTTCCATGAAAGAAGGAATGATCGTGGAAGAGCTGGTTATTCCATAAGTCCTAGCAGAGGTGATGGACACCACTCACCTCCTTACTCAGAAAGAATGCTTTATGCATCAGAAGATCCCGTAAGAAGTCCAGAGGTGTCTCTTGTTAGAAACCAAAGGAGGAAACATGAGATAGATAGTTTGCAAGGAGATTTGAGGAAGCTCAAGCCACCTTCCTTCGATGGTGAAAGAGAAAGGGAAGATGATGTCGAAGCATGGTTGCTTGGGCTCAGGAGGTATTTTTAGTTTCATAACTATTCATCAAATCTGGAAGCTAGGATTGTCACCTACCATTTACATGATAAAGCTGCAATGTGGTGGGACCAACTGAAGCAAGTGGAGCACATTAATGAAAGTGAGATCACTTGGAAGCAGTTCAAGAAGTACTTCCATAAGGAGTACATCTCAAATCATTTCTATGACAATAAAATGTAGGAGTTCTTTAAACTCAGGTTGGGAAGAATGACTATGGCAGAGTACGAGAAGAAGTTCTTGGTATTGTTAAAGTATGTCAGGTTCATTGATGATGAGAAAGTAAAAATACAGAGATTTCTGAGTGGGCTGTTAGCCTTTTATAAGGAAAATATCAAATATGATGAACCCAAGACCTTGACTGAAGCTAT
>CBVK0101889009.1:0-12223 GCA_900067695.1 Picea abies
GTGGCTAGCCCCATATGTGTGAGTAATGGGGGATGACGTGGCATCCACTCGTACCATGGTGGTCAACAAGGTAGGTCAACTTATGGGAGGCATAACTTTTGCATATGAGCTTCAATTGAGGTGATTTTCGCACCGTTGGAAATGTCTTGGATTTTGTAACCCCCCAAAAAATGTTGTTAATGCATCAAGATATCTTTAGACCCCAATTTTCCAAACTGGGACCTGCCACTAAAATGTTCTTGCAAGCCAATTCCTCCAATTTTTTCCACCCAAAAAGTACCAAGATAGATGACAAATTATATGATGATCCAAACTGAATCATAGGGTTAGAGTTCATTGGAATTGTGGAGCATGACTTCTCTAATGGGGAGCTTTTCCTAGATTCAAAGAATTATTCATGTAGCAAGTTCATCTAAGTATCGATAAAGTGAGAATGGAGGTCGTGGAGCAATTCTAACCATTGGGGGGATCCTTAATCATGAACTTGCTAAAGGTCCCTACGTTTGGTTCTCCATCACTAGAGCAACGATGTACAAAGTTCATCATTAGTGAGGTGCATCAAGGTTAACTAAGGCTCGACCAACCATACCCAATAATCTTGGAACTCATTAGGATATGATAGGCCTTTCCATGAATGGCCTCGAGGTTCAAACAACATTCCAAGAACACAAAATAGCAAAGAAAAGTGGCGAAGGAGACCTGTATAAGTAACACAACATGCATAGAGGAAGCAAGGGCACTAACATGGCAACCATTACCACAAAATTGGTGAGGATGGTTTCCCATATTAGGGCATGCTACATCATGTAGAAACAAAAGATAGGACAATGCATATTAGACATTTTGTTTATTGTTGAGGCCAATGCACAAGGTAAATGACTCAATTGGTGCCTAATACTCTATGAATGAAATCATAGAAGGGGTTAATGAGGCACACATAAAAAGATATCCCTTCAACCATGGATATTCTTTGTTGGCATTTGCTATGTTCAAACCATCGAGTTATTGAAAGGATATTGATAACCAGTAAAAAAATGACAAGTCTTTCAATGCTTGGTATAATTGGATGATGCAAATAACACACTATCAATGTTGATTTGAAAACATATTATTAATCATTATGAGTAATGGATAAAATTTGAAGTAACCAACATCCAGGGACCATTGTCGCTTCAAACCTATCATGTAAGGAGGGGACAAAATTGAGGTAAATTCCTTGCCTTTCACGTTGAATGAAGAGGTTGTCAGTGTAGAGATTGAAAGTTGTTATGGGATAACAAAACTAGGTGGAGAAACTATAAGTTTTTTCTTATTCCCTAAGAAAAAAATGGATAAGTATGACATTGAATATTTTAATAGGGTACCTATCCTTCTCGACAGCTCGCACCAATAAGAACTTACATTGGCTTGACCTAGAAAGTGCAAGGAGGTGTTACACAAGTGCTAGTTGAATTGATCATAAGTGGCCCCTTCACAAAGAAGCCTCAAATGCATCTGTTGAAGCTCACACTAGAGTCATAGCAACATCCCAAATGTCCTTGTTGAAGCTCACACTAGAGTCATAGCAACATCCCAAATGTCCTTGGTGTCTCCATGACACATAAAGCCTTGGCATTGCTGGAAGGAATTCAGGCAACATAAATGTTATGACCATATGGGGGCCATATATGGGGTTGGATGTAATATGTAATAGGGTTGAATGTACATGTAATAAAGTTTGGTTTAATAGGGGGCACATATGTACAATGGGTGAGAATATGTACACATATAGTATCAATATAATCACTATGTAGACATCAACAAATGATTTGGGATATATGGATGTATTAGGGTTATTTAGAGGATGTTCTCATATTCTATAAGGAATTATTGCATCACTCATCTCTATTATCTCTTTGGGAGTTGTGTTCCATGCTCACATTTGGTGTGCATTGTATGTATTTTGGTTTATCATGTAATATTAAGTATTTGGTACATAACATTTGGTATCAAAGCAAGTGATCCTTTGTTTGGGTCCTTCAAATGAGTCATCATAACGTTTTTGCTCAACTTTTTTTTTGGAATATTGGAAGTGTGGAACTTGTGGGGTTGGAAAGAGGACCTATCAAACTATTTGTGGTGCAAATTTCAGAGTTTACTTTACTAGAATTTTAGAATTATAGGTTTTACAAGTTAGGGTTTTTGTATAGTTTCCAAAAGTCTAGTCTTAGACAGGGGTTTTCGATAAAATAACCATATCTGAATCCAACAAGGTCCAAATTGAGTGCCACATGTGGCATTAGAAAGAAGATATATTAGGTTGTCTCAAGGACAAATTTTAGATTCGGCACTGCAAAATTGGATTTGTGGAATATCGTTCAAGTTAGACTTCTTGAATGTTCGAAAATTAACAAGTTTTGGAAAAGTCACCATAATGTTTTCTTGGCACATCAGAATTTACTGAGACCTATGGCACTATAGAGATGACATACTAGGTTGTTATAGGGAGAAATTTCAATCACTTAAAAATCAATTTCAAAGAGATATTAGTTATAGGGTTGGCCTAGAAAGTAGTCCTCAAAACAAGGTTTAAAAAGGAATGTTAACTTTAAATCTGCCTACTTTTTGATTAGTATGCCCAATTTAGGTGTTTCAAAAGCTATTGGGAAGAGGAAACAAAGGAGATTATGTTGGTAATTTTTTTTATTAATTGGGATAAATAAGGTTTTGGGAGTTGGAAGTTGAGGGTTTTGACTAAACCTTGTTTGTTCACAGAAAGAACCATTATTTATACAAAACCTATTTTTGGAAATAAAGATGGAATTGGGTCCATGGAATGGTTCAAGATTGTAAAGGAAAATTTGAGTAGTCTTTTTGTTAAGGGCCTTATTTCTTTGGTGAAGCTTGAGAGTGGTGGATGAGTCTTGATAGAGACATTAGAGATTCCACTTGGGGAAAATTTGAAAAAATATTCTCTAGTAAATGGATCAAGGACTAAAAAATGGTGGTGATGCATATAATTCAAGACAAATTGAATGAAGATGAAGAAATGTCCAAGTTGCAGAAGGATAATGAAAAATTAAAAGAATTGAGTAAGGAGTTTTCTTCCATTAATCAAGCATGGACAAAGTAGAGTTTAATCAAGTATTCATGAAGGAGGTTAAAAAATAAAACAAGAAAATATTAGCAAAGGAAAGAGGGAAAATGATGAATCTAGGGAAGGATTGAAAAATAAAGATGATGACATCAATATGCTATGTAAGTATAATCAATACCTTTGTAATGATGATAAGAAAACAAAAAACCGCTTACAAGATTTTGAGTTAAATAATAAGGATGAAGATACTACTAAAATAGTTGAAGAGAATACTACCAAAAGACTTGAAATAGTTAAAGCCATAAATATTGATGAGGTAAACTTAGAAATGCAATCTAGAATTGAAGGACATATGATTTTGAACATACGATGGCATCACATTGTAGCTTTAAAAGGAGAAGGAAAAAAATATTCAATAAGGTCACAAAAAAATAATTGAAGAGGTTGAGCTCAAATTTGAGGATGTATATGTCAATATGATGGTATTATCTCAAAGGTCGTAGTAATCAAATACCAAGCACAAATAATAGAACATGCCATTGTCGTTGAAAAGAAGATTGATGATATGGGTGTGTAGAATGAAGGAAAACCATCAATAGTGGAATCATATCAACACCCTCATTATTAAGATTGTTGGCAAGAAAGACAAGAAGATCAATATCAACATTACCAATGAAGAAGATGTAATAATAAAAAATATTCATGGGATAGGGCATCAAGGAACAATTATGTGATGAGATACTATTAATGACTAACAACTACAACAAATTGCAGAAGCTACAACAATGGATGGAATCAAAGGATTAAAGGAAGTTGTCAAGGTTTGATACCTAAAAGAGTTGAATACAGATGAATAAATAATAATCAATGGCACCTAGAGAATATAAGAAAATCCCATTACTTGGTTCCATCACATGTAAAATCCCTTTACAAAGGTTACTATGTTATGATCCTATGAGGGGCTTATATGTGGTTGAATGTATACGTAATGGGGTTGAAATTATATGTAATAGGCCCTCCCAAATGCAATGGGTGAGAATATGAATATGTAGGGGTTGATATAGTCATTTGTAGACATGAACATATGATTTGGGATATATGGATGTATTAGGGTTATTTGGAGGAGGTTCTCCTATTCTATAAGAAGTTGTGTAGTTTTTTTTTCCCTATTATCACTTTGAGAGTTGTGCCCCATGCTCACATTTGGTGTACATTGTATGTATTGCTATTTATTATGTTATTTTAACTATTTGGTACATAAAAATGAAGATATAACAGAATATAAGAAAATCCCATTACTTGGTTCCATCACATGTAAAATCCCTTTACAAAGGTTACTATGTTATGATCCTATGAGGGGCTTATATGTGGTTGAATGTATACGTAATGGGGTTGAAATTATATGTAATAGGCCCTCCCAAATGCAATGGGTGAGAATATGAATATGTAGGGGTTGATATAGTCATTTGTAGACATGAACATATGATTTGGGATATATGGATGTATTAGGGTTATTTGGAGGAGGTTCTCCTATTCTATAAGAAGTTGTGTAGTTTTTTTTTCCCTATTATCACTTTGAGAGTTGTGCCCCATGCTCACATTTGGTGTACATTGTATGTATTGCTATTTATTATGTTATTTTAACTATTTGGTACATAAAAATGAAGATATAACAATCCTCTTAGAGGATGAGGACACTAAGTCGTTGAACACACATATTCAACAAGAGCATACACAATAAATAATAAAGGAACCAAAAGTTGTAGGTCAACATAGAAATGTGTAGGAAGCAACAAATATGGAACACAAGAAACAGAGTTTGAAAGGAACAAATGCCACAAGAAGAGCATGAGGTACCACAACAGAGGACACTTTGAGTCGACAATGATGGTAAGGAAGACCCCAACAATTTTTTTTATACCAAAAAGACTATGGAGAACTCCCATGAAGCCTTGAATTAAGAGGAAAATAATGACTAAGAAATGAAAGACACCATTGACCTTGAGATGCCACATGGGAAACTATATGATTCAGAGTAGTGCACCTGCAAACATGAAATGCTAGCTCCTCACTTGATCACAATATAGTGCACCTGCAAACATGAAATGCTAGCTCCTCACTTGATCACAATATTGGCATGGTTGCATTCAAGAAACTCACTAGTCACTTTGTCTATGTTGTTGCTATGTTAAAAAAAATTATAGGAGAATCTCACCATTATGTTGTACATCATGACAGATACATAAGAAGGAATCTGCAACATAGTGTTGTGATTGACATCGTAGAAGAAATAGGGGATGCTCATAGCAAGGAAAAGACATCGATCCAAAAGATTGTGCCATTGGAAATAATGAACCCATTTACAGAACTACATGCCATTATGTCACAACCCACACACACACATTCTTTATCTTCTAAGGATTTGGCAAGAGTCCATCAAAATTCAGACATTGAAATTGGACACGGAGTATTTGCAATAGAAAAGCATGGGTCAAAATTTTCAAAGGATTTAATAATCACCCAAAATCAACAAAGAGGCCATAGAGGAAGAAGACAACTTTGGTTAGAGTAATGTAAGGCTACCTACTCAACTAGGGGAAATATGTAGGAAATTCACAAGTATGTGGTCAACAGTTCAAGCTACAAGTCCAAAACTCGAGAAAATAGGTTTATATGAACCCCTCTTCAAGTAGTATTAGATAGATTGCAAGCTTCTTATTCCAAATCACATCATTGGTTAGCAAAAATTTGGATTGAGTTAGAAACATAGTGCCAATAGGGTGATTCGCACACAAGAACACTCATGGCTAGCATAGATCCACTAGTCCAACATCTCTAACAAATGAGAACACAATCGGGTTGCGATTGAGTGGAGTATTTGAGTACACTCAACAATCGAAGACTAGTCAACCATCAAGAGACTCAGAGAAGCGTCAACATATGCTCTACAAGAAAGAATAAGGATCCTATAGACATAAGTTGAGGTGGCATTAGATCTAGAGGTAAGGCAACACACGCATGTAGAATTCAATAGAGTAGGAATTCAAATGGATCATATATTTGCATTTGCAATCAAAGTGTAACAAGAGTTATGTTCCTTGTGCCTTGATGTAATAGAGAAGTGTCGAGAGTTACAAAGACTCAATAATCTTGCAAACACAATGGCAGATTGTTGAGAGCACTAGATCGATCATTGCACATTTTGAAGAGGCACGAAAGAAAGAAAGAAAGAAATAAATAAATAAACTATTAGAATGGATGCATATGCATAACAAGAAAACAAATAGATAAAACACAATAGAAAAATGAAAAATACTAAAGGGAAAATACTTAAACATAAATGAAATTACGCTCAAAATGCAAAAGAATGAAAAAAATTGGATTTGTGTTCTATTATCATTATTTTCATTTTTACTATATACAAGAATTTACGACATGTTCCATTTATAATGTTGAAAGGCATCTTATTTTATAAGTGAAAAATCAATTCCAATCTTGCTTATGAGATGAATTCTAATATGAAGAAAAATAAGAAAGTTATATTAGCATTTAAACCTAAGTAGCTATTTAGGGTGGAAAACATGTCAATAAACCATTTTAAAGGATAATATTCATCGTCCCCAAACTTTCGATCTGGTTAAGACAAGAATACAAAATTATATCATGAAAGATGGAATTGAAAATCATATCTTTTCCCCATTTCTTTGAAGAAACATAAAAATATTTGCAGGAAATAGAAAAACTGCTACTAGCCTCAAACAAAACCTCGAGATTTTCATTGGTACATGATGGAAGCCATGTAGTATTGAGGGCCATTGGATTAGTTATGGTGGATACTGGATCACGACTCTCATAATCGGTCCATGAAAGATTACCCTTAGAGGAAAAGTAATGTTGATTGCATTCTATATTGGGAACTTTAGGCTCATGTACAATCTCTTCAAATACTTATTTTTGAATACCAAGAACAATCCTTAGGGGGTATTCATCATTCAAAAGGAAAGATTCATTATCATTGACCTCATCAAGTTGGGGCATTTTGTGGTCACACTTGTGGGCAAGGACCTCATGTTTATGTTTCTCATTTTCAAGCTTATAGTCATTAGGTGAAGCTAGGATCCAACATTGACCATGACTAAATAAGTCATATGTCATATCTTCAAACTAAAAGTTGGTAGAAATTGCATCACACCCTAGATTCACTTCTTTAACATGAAAAATATATTTGTTCAAATGATTATTGAAGAAGAGATATTGTGCGTTATTCCCATCATTGAATGTTTGGATTTCTTTCTCACAAATCTCATCCTTAAGCAAAGCATCATCATACAAACTATGGAGTGGGAGATTGCTAAGACATGGGGTAATGACCTTAGAATGAGTATCAAAGTGATGGGATGGGGGGATATGAACCTTATTGGTTTGATCAATACAACCTCCAAAAAGGGCTTCATCAAAAGGGAAAACATCACAAAGCTCTTGTTCCAAAGGTGAATCATGAAAAAAAGAATCATCATAGCCAAATTCATGTACAAATTCATGCTTAAAGAATAAACCACATTGAGGGGCATCGATTGGATTTCTGGTTGCCTAAAGAAGGAAATTTGAGATTTGAGAATGATCATCTAATGAGGAAAAGTTCTCAATAACCTCTTCCCACAACTTTATGCATTTATCTAACATAAAAAAACCTCTTAGCCTCTAAGAATTTATTATATAGATATGAAGGTTATGGTTTTCATCGCAAAATTCACACCATGGGAGAATTGATGAAGGGATGAAATCAAACTTTAAATTCCTGAAGTTTGCCTTCAAGACATTGAAAAAATGCTCCTAGTTGAAGATGGATTGATCAGGGAGATAATTGAACCATTCAACAACTTTTCTCCGAAGTGTGTGGGGAAAAATAATACCATAAGAGAGGATTAGAGATTCCTTTTGAGACACAATACTCTATTAATATTTTTATATGCTCATTTGGATCTTTATGAGAAAAGCCCCTATATTGAGAAAGGTCATCAACCAAACACCAAATTCCTAGACTATAATCCAGAAAACATGGAGTATCGCAAGGTATTACTGCTAGCCACCAAACATTTGTCATGAGGTAAAGCTCATGGCTACAACAAAATTAGCTTAGAGCGAAAAAGTTTTGTTTTTTTAGGACAGAGGAAAACTTTAACAAACT
This sequence comes from Picea abies, assembly GCA_900067695.1. NCBI lineage: Eukaryota > Viridiplantae > Streptophyta > Pinopsida > Pinales > Pinaceae > Picea > Picea abies. The sequence goes on from CBVK0101889009.1 coordinate 8,265, forward strand.
AAGGGCCTCAATCACCATTATGGTCGTATTTATGTTGATGCTCGAAGTGAATAAGTCAAGCACAACAATCAAACGCCTTTGTAAGGATCTCAAGGGGAAATGTGGGGATGGAAACCTAGTGTATGCTTAAAGCTCTAAAGTAGTCAACTACGTGGTAAATTTTTTAGTCAAACTAGTTAGTGGAGTCTTTTCCCTTAAGGGTACTAATCCTTTAGTTGCGTGTAGGTAAATGTTTTAAGGGTGTTCCTTATGTTAATGATTGTTTTTCTTTAGTTTAATTATGCATTTCAGCTAATTTATATAGTTGTTTAAACTTAAAACTTAGATGTTAATTGCAATTTTAAAGGAAAGATCTCAAGGGGAAATGTGGGGATGGAAACCTAGTGTATGCTTAAAGCTCTAAAGTAGTCAACTACGTGGTAAATTTTTTAGTCAAACTAGTTAGTGGAGTCTTTTCCCTTAAGGGTACTAATCCTTTAGTTGCGTGTAGGTAAATGTTTTAAGAATGTTCCTTATTTTAATGATTGTTTTCCTTTAAAATTGCAATTAAAATCTAAGTTTTAAGTTTAAACAACTATATAAATTAGCTGAAATGCATAATTAAACTACAAAATTGTAATCAAAGAATTATGTCAGTTGTTACTCTATCAAAAATAAGTTGCAACATTAAAAATATTAATTAAAACAATGTTGGATGCCAAAATCATATTATGTGTGCAAGATTAGACGTAAAACAACAAATAATGTTAAATTCTAAAACTGTAAATTTATGCAATTAGCTTTTCCTTGCATATTATAATAATAAAAAATTACTCATAATCATTGACAACATAATGCATATATACAACAATTTAATCCAATAAAATAGTTTGAAGAATAAATGCAAACTGAGCAAGAAAAATAGAAAACATAGAGAAAAATAAACACATGTATGCCCCAAAGGATTTACTTTTTGATAAGGATTTTACGTACAACCAATAATAACCAATGATTTCTAACAATGGTCATGGCTTCTAGTAAATAGGATGTTTACGAGACCATACATTGTTCACGCCAACTTAAAGCCAAGCAAGATGAAGCCCCAAATAGTATAGAGCTTTCACAAACCCTACACTCAAATTGTATAGAGGGTATATGAATCCATGACAATGTTATCCATATGGACATTTGTATAGAAATGTATTCATGAATCAAACAAATAGAATCTTACCTCTAGAGTGAAGTAGTTAGACTTTCACCCTATTATTGGACCTTAAATTCTAGTTTGCCTACCATTCTTAGCACTGATAGGCTAATGAAGGACTAAAATAATGAATTCAGGTGTACACAATAGCAATACTAAGATGTATCTTCTCTCCTTCCTTCCTTGATTAGGTCTTCCTCCTCTTTTGCAGGAAGTTGAGTGGGTAGGTGAAAAGATCACCTCCTCCCCTTGATTTTCCTCCAAAAAATAATTTATGGAGTATTTTTAAAACTAAAAGCAGGATGTTTGAATGTCTCTAGGTCTAAGCAAATTTGCTTAGACACCTAGGTTTCCTAAGGGGTTTACTCAATTAGTGCACTTTTTTTGAATTACTTTCATGATATATTTGATTTTTGACGTTCATTATGTGGCTTATTTTCATTACTTTCGAAAATTCAAATAGTCCACAATACACATAAACAAAAGAAATATATAAATATAAGGTTTAGGTTCAACTATCATAAAACTGTCCATAACTGTCTATAATTGTCCATAACTAGCTACAATAAAAAATGAATTAACCCATCATCTCATCCATATAGATACACAATCTCACTATACACATTACTCAAAATGAAATATGTTCATAGAGATCATACATTAGGCTCATAATACCCCATGTCAATCAAGGTAGAGCTATGTTGAGACCATACAAATTCCCATTATGGTAAGAGATGAGTGCCCAAGTAGGCACACCATTTTCAAAAGGAGGGAATTCCTTAGTGATAACACTAGAAAGAGAGCTTCTCTTTGCTCTCTAGTATGTAACCATTGCTAGATATTTTTTTTATTGATTATTCGTAACCATAATTAATGCAAGAAACCCATATATAAACAACTTGACCATAAAAAATGCCTTCAAAACATGTATGGATGCAATGACTAAGTGGTAGGGGTGTGGTTTGCTGGTTGGTTTGTGCAACAGATAGACGACTAAAGGATGGGAAAGAAGTGAGTAAAAACAAGGCACAAATGGAAAAAAAACCATGGTGGAAATCATTTCAACCTATCCATGCATCTATAATTAACCATATTTAAACTTAGCCTATATAAAACATCATGTTGGGTAAGTTACAACCTCATTTTGCATTAAATTCTTCTACATGTATCAAACCAATCAATCCATGCAAGTGACTACCACACATGCTACGACCAACACCATATTCACTTTAGATTTCAAATTTGGATATTATATCTGAGTTATGGAAAATGAATCATAGTAATTCAAGTCTTCTAGCAACTTCAAATAGTTTGCCAATCCATCAAATTCGACACATCCACCTATACAATATTCTAGCTCATATTCATGTAAGCAACATTAAGCATGAGCTTTTCAAACATGCTCCTAAAAAAATAACAATTATTATCTTCTTTGGCCACACATTTGTATGGCAATAAAATGCCTTCATGGAAGTGTGGTAGAATGTCTCTATATGCATAAATTCACAAGGATGTTTAAAACGAGCACACTCTTCTTTTTAATCCATTCATTATACAATCATGCATTCAGCATTTACAAATACCCATCATGGTTGGCATGCAATGCCCAATGGGCAATGTCTACCATGATAAAATTTATGAATATGGAGGCAAACCATAATGGGCAATGTCTACCATGATAAAATTTAGGAATATGGAGGCAAACCATAATGCCGACATTCAACTATATCCAATCCCTTCATAATATTTCCCCAAAATACCAATAAAAAATGCTAAAACACTACTAGCAATGGTCTAAGGAAGAAAAACTCAATTAGGCCAAATGGAAGGTGAATGGGGATTCAATCTTTTGTTTTCCTTGGTTCACAAGAAGACAAAACCCTAATACCTACAAGAAGAATATTGTGTTCATTTTAAGAACAATATTGTGTTCATTTTAAGAACAATATTGTGTTCATTTTATAAGCTTCATTTCAAGCTCTAATAACACCTAAAATGAGTCATATAAGAAATATAAAATGTATGAAAATTGTAGTATTAATACCATGTGAGAGGATTGACCTTTTCATGCATTATTTCTTCTATCAAAATTTAAAAAACAAATACATATGTGGGTCAAATTTACTGAAGGACAAGAGTTGTGTTTTGAAGGATATAGGAATGAAAGGAAATACAATACTACCACTTGTCTCGAGCATGGAAACACATAATATTTTAAGGCTTTGGTCAAAAGGTATAGTGTCACCTTCTTTCCAGCACTGGTTGAGGTTGAATGTTGGGCCTTTTCCATGGCTCTCTTGTCCCTAAAACAATGTGTCCAACACCATAAATTCATGCCCCAAATCAAACTCTCCTTCAACTTGCAAATACCAAGAATGGAAGCTCGGAGTAAGTGGTGAAGCTTGGTTCTCCTCTGTCTTTGAAAGTAGAGGAGCCAAGCTAAAACAGTTAGTTTGAGTTTCCTCACACACACAGATCAAGATGCACCATTGCTCAACAAAAGGATCAAACAAATTAGTCAATGTGGACACAAACCAATATCCCTAGCTTGGGAACCCAAATCTAGAAGAAAACAACATAGAACATATTACTTTCCTTAGATTCATATAATCAAAATATTGACAAGTAAGGACTCATACCTCTTTATCGATGATTGTCCTCGCTAATTGTAGCTCCTAGCTTGATTCAGAGGATTTTGAATAGGAACCTACATAAGAAAATAAGCTAACCAGTGAAAGCAACAATAATACTTCGACAAATCTATACAAATGACCAA